>SWKW01000230.1:0-42426 GCA_011058865.1 Didymella keratinophila
TGAAGAGACAGTTGCGGCCATCGGCGGGCGTATTTTCAGTCTTTTGTGATGGTAATTCCAAAAATTGAGTTCTCGCTGTGTGTGGTGTTTTTCGATAAGTAACTTTTAGCTGCATTGAACTTCCTTTCCCCCGCATGTTAGCGAATCGCCGCAGGCAAGCCACAGCTCCGATCACGAAGTCGAAAGGTCGGAGGAACAATCGGAGAGACGTACGAAACGTTCGATGAACACAAGATACCCTGAGCACCTTAATGAAATCGCCCTTTCTTGCACAATCGCACCCACGTGTCACTGTTGTTGAGATGATGGCTTGATGGTTAATTCCGGTTGAGCACATTGTTTACTCTTGCGAGTACGTACTGTTGAGCGTCGGAGGTACATAGGTACATCGGCCGCGGCTGGATGTGGCCAGATGCCGTGGGTCAAACACCGGATACGAAGATGAGGCTTGCCGGTGTTCGTCGCGAGAAGTCGGGTAGATCTAGACTGCGCTAGCACAGCTGTGGCAGTGATCTGTAAACCTGGGGTCTCCACAAACTTAAATCTTTGGCTACGAGCCGCAGATCGCCACACAGAGGCAGAGAGTCTCCAAAGACCGGCAAACATCGCGATTCGTGAACGTAGATTGAGTTGTGGGGGTGGACCTGCCGGTTTCAGTGCCTCGACTCGAGGGTCGCGCAAGTTGGCCGGATATGAGCAGATCAGAAGAACTTGCTCACTTGACATTCTGCAGTGTGGTAACATAAGAAATCTCCACAGACACCTCCTACACGACTAGCTACAACATGAGGCCCTAAGCGCCTGTGGCTCGCTTGAAAGCGGCTGTAGTCGACTTGTGCACCCCAGTGTAGTGGGCCGAGTCTCCAGATTCGCAAGTGACGCGAGGCAAGTGCCGCGATCATCATGATACCAATGAAGAGAGGTTGACTTTCACTGATGATAGGTGTGACGATCAGCCTCGCGCGAATGGTTGAAGAGGCTGGTGTGCTGTCCATTGCGCGTACTGCATCCGCGAATCTTGGTCATGCTGGGGGCGTGGGGTAATAACTGGAGCAAGGGAGCACAATTTCCATCCGCCGAGACATCGTGATGTGATGAGCACGAGATGTGATTACTCATAGCTGGATGCAAGCTGGTGTTGATACTGGTGTTAGTGCTGGTACCGGGCAGATGGTACTCTTCGGCGGTGTGCACGCTGGTTCAGTTGATAATGTCAGTAACAGAACAGCCGACATGTATTTGACTTTGATGCTGTGGTGCTGAGTTTCGATGATGAGTCGTTGTTTGATGCGTCATTGTTGTTTGGGATGATCGCTCGTGTTCAACGAGGTGTTTCGGCGTACAGGCTCGTACCTCGCACGAATGCCAGATTCCGTACCTGTTTCATCATGGCAGGTATCTGTCTGGCTTGGCGATTCTCTCCAGCTTCTCGAACGTCGTGGCGTCACATCCAAGCTCAAGAGATGACATCAAGTCTGTTGTTGAGGCAGGGAAACGTTGAGAGCATCATTCTCGCTGCCCTAGGCAGCTGATGTCATGCCGCTGTCGCCGAACATCGATGGCTGCTTCTTTCGCCTCATATCGGGCCTTCGATCACGTCTGACGGCTATGATGCGGGGCCCCAGAGAGGCTTGACCGGTAACACCGGCACTCATTGAGGCTGAAAAAGATCCCTTCGAGCGCATAACGCGTTCCTTCGGCTGCATGGCAGGCGTCGGCACGATGCATCGCGGTGCGATCTGTGAGTACCGCGGTGATTACTGCGGAGTCGCAATGACGATGCGCTTTGGTCGCGTCAGGAGAGATGTTGGGCGTAGAGCTTGCAGAACTTTCTCTGCAGCGGGGTCTCGTTGAATCAACGGATCGTAACTACCCCCAAGCGTAGCCGGCGCGGCGGTGAGAGCACAGGTGTCGCATTTGGAGATTGGGTCTGCGGTCCCAGCGTGCATATGAAACTGTGCGCAATGCTCGCAACAGCTAGCTCGATGCGAGCGACTTGAAGCATGATAAGGAGGGGTCGTGATAGAGGCGCAGCATTTGGCTCTGGTACCTGCAGCTCGGCCTGCAAGAGGACAGCGGCGTGGCGCCACCAACGTAGCAGGCGTCTCCACTGGAGCAGCGCCGAGTTGTTCCGAACACGTGCAAAGGGCAGAGGATGTCGTTTGCGTGCGAGTAAATTTTCACTGTGACAGTGTCAGCGTGTCAGCGGCAGCTGCCCCGAACAATCTCCAAACTTCTGCCATACTAGCCACAAAGCGGGGCGAGCTATCGACCGGCTAGAAATTCTCTAGAAGATATGATAATAATAGTGGAGTGCGCTCAAAGAGCCTCAACGCGCCGAGAATCCTGCCACACCGCGTAGTGGTAGACGTGCGCGCGACGGTGAAACAAAAAACTCTGAAGTCTCGATGCTTGACAGTCATCGCCGTCATACGTCGCGATGCACAGCTCAGGGGACACCTGGCAGTGCCCTGGAGGTCCCTCTGCCTTGTGAAGGGCCAAGCTGACAGGGGGTCGCCCCACCAAGATATCGAGAACGGAAAGGGCGAATGGGGCTCCGCAAGGACCGATATGAGCATATGAGCAAAGATAGAGGGAATGCGGACATCGCCTGCGTGGCCTGTGGCTGTGGTCGCGGTGAGGCAGGCTGCAGGCTGCAATTTGCATGCTTCGTGAAGAGATTGGATGGTCGTCCAGAAGAGTGCTGTGCTGCGCTGCGCTCGTTCACAAACTTGTGTTCGCAGTGCGACACGATACGTATATTCACTGCGGGCCGGAGTGGGCAGGCGCATTGGCTGGGTAGGATGGGTTCCTGGCGAGCAGTTGTGATATGATGATGGTCTCCTGATGTTGCCTATGTGGGCAGTGAAGTGCATGTCGCTGCTCGAAAGAATGCATTCGCTGGAGCCTTTGCGTGACGCTCACATACCCCAGATCGTCCCCCACGGGACATGGAGTCCTCCACCAGGCCCAGCGGCAGTGCAACGCACCCAGCGCACCTGGAAACCAGCAGCTACGCGTGTAGAGCCCATAATTGGTCATCTGACACAACCAATAAGTAAAAGGTGTGATGTCCTGTCGAACCGCGGAGTGTGATCGCCAGTATCATCCCACGACCCGGTGAATTCAGATGGTCCACTTGGGGGAGGTCTCTGGCACCGTGGTCGGAGTGAGGAGTCTCGCCTGCCACCTGCTATTGGGACGAGTGTACGTGGTCCTGGGGCTGAGGTCCCTTTCTTGAGCTGCTTGCCTACCAGCTTCTCCACTTAGAGATCACGATCAGCCTGGTCGTGGTACAGTGGCAGTTGCTCTGTATCCAGAATGCACAACAAAAAGCCAGGCGCAAGGGCGACGACCACCGCAAGAAGCGCATGAAGCAGCCAGGCGCCGTGATCGTGATGTCCCAGCATAGCGTCAACTCCAGGTAGGTGTGACGCCTCGATGAATGGCTGCTCTTATCTCTGCACTCCAGCGCAGCGGGGCTCCTCATATTCTCCAGACGCTGGCACTGCCTCCCCCATTTCTGCTTCCAAGCTCCAAGTCTTTTTTCGTCCTGTCATCCGGCGTGATCACATCACCTCTGCACAGTTACACGCACAACTGCCACCCACCCGCTCACGTACGCTGCGCAGCGCTTCGCTGGCCTTCACAGGACGGGCCCCCGCTGTCTTATTGCTGCTTCACGTTCTGCCAGTCTCCACAGACAGCCTCACCTGAGCGACCACTGCAGCGCCGTGACCAATCGTGGTGCGCTCGCCGACCTTCACCGCTGGGCCAGCAGCAAGAATTTTGCAGCAAATTTGCAGGCCTTTGTCGGGCTCACCAACAAATTCGCAACTCCACCACCAGCATCGTGAGTGCGGAGACCGAGGCAGGCATATTCCGCTCTTGCAAGGAACGATCATTTCCATCTGGCCAGCCAGGGACAGCGGTCACCTTTTCCTGCCTCGCTTCACTGCTACCGACCCTGCACAGGCGTCAGTGGACGGAAAAGCGCAAAGGCAGCCAGACGCACGCCATCGCTCCGACACGCCATCGCCGACACACGCCAGCTCCAGCAGGTCCCTGCTCCAGACTACTGCGCTCCGCACAGCGACTGGGGGCGCCGCTAGCTGATACGCTTTTGACTCGGCGCACCTTTCAGGTAGCCAAGCCGAGTGGAGCAGTCCGCCCCGTGTCTTTCTTCGATTCCGGCAGATCCTCGTCAGCACAGGCCTGCCTCAGCGCTGCTCAGCAGCCACCGACCCCCACACGCACTCCCGCCAACCTTTTGTTCTTATACCCTCCGACGCCCCAGCCATACCCCCCTTCCCCAACTTTCACACGCCGCCTCTGGTGCTAATCACATGCAATCCTTCAACCTGTCCAGCGTACTAAACCCGGACAACTCGCCACAACAGACAACAAGTACACCAGTCTCGGCACAGCCGTCATCGTCCATGGCTACTGCCACCGTGAGCCTCATGGCTCCCCTCCTGCAGCAGCAGCAACAGGCCCAGGAAGAGCCGCGCCAGGACCTGCCGCGCCCCTACAAGTGCCCTCTCTGTGACAAGGCCTTTCACCGTCTGGAGCACCAGACCCGTCACATCCGCACCCACACTGGAGAGAAGCCCCATGCCTGCACTTTCCCGGGTTGCACGAAACGTTTCTCGCGCTCAGACGAACTCACCAGGTAAGCACTTCATTCTCACCACCATGCATCTTTGTAGCCGCTTCTAACACTCTGCAGGCACTCGAGGATACACAACAATCCCAACTCAAGGAGGGGCAAGGGCCAGCATGCCGCTGCCCACCAGGCTGCTGTCGCCGCCGTTCAGGCTGGTCTTGTTGAGCCTGGCTCTGGCCTCGCCCACATGATGGCTCCTCCTCCACCAAAGACCATTTCTCGCAGTGCGCCTGGCTCTGCAATTGGCTCGCCCAATGTGTCGCCTCCTCACTCGTTCTCGAATTACTCTCCTAACGTTGGCAACGATCTGGCCGCTTACCGTCATGGAGGCCTGAGCAGTAACAACAGCCCTAATGGCATGTCGAGAAACATGGATCTGCTCGCAGACGCTGCTTCAAGACTCGAGAACCGCCACGGTCACCACTCTCACTCAAGTCGTCACCACCTTACTAGCCACGGCTACCACCCTTATAGCAATCACCGCCTTCCTGGCCTCTCTCAATACGCCTACTCTTCACAGCCAATGTCAAGGTCGCATTCCCACGAGGACGATGACCCGTACTCGCACAGGATGACGAAGAGGTCGCGGCCGGGCTCGCCGATGTCGACAGCGCCGCCTTCGCCGACATTCTCCCATGACTCCGCTAGCCCGACTCCGGACCACACTCCTCTTGCGACACCAGCTCACTCGCCCCGACTTCGACCGCACGGATTCAACGATCTCCAGTTGCCTCACCTGCGCCACCTGAGCCTCAATCAGAACTATGTTCCAGCGCTTGCGCCCATGGAGCCCCAGACAGATCGCGAGGCTCCCTACGTGCCAAGCGCATCATCTGGCCTCAGGATCGGCGACATCATCTCGAAACCTGAAGGCGCACAGCGCAAGCTGCCTGTTCCCCAGGTGCCCAAGGTTGCCGTTCAGGATCTCCTCAACGGCCCTCCAACTAGTGGCTTTTCCTCCGGCAACTCTTCCCAGACACCCTCGATAGCTGGCGAGGATCTCGCAAACCGCACATGAAAATTTCCTTATCACTGCATGGAACGGCGCATGGGTAGCATTACATGACTTTTGTCGTATCTGGATTAGCGAGCGTTCTACGGAATCATAGATGGACTCATGAGGGGTACAACCCGCGGAATTTTACGACTTCAAGTTTCGAACTCGGGTCCCCAACAACATAGACTTGCAGATTTCTTTTGTCGAATTCAATACCCCAGGAATCATAGCAATTCCAGTCTTGTATTCTTCTCCCACTCCACTTTGCTTTTGGCATGCAGCTGGGCGCATGGGGTACGCCTGCTTATTGGCAGGTTACTGGTTAGACAGCATCCCAACGCCTAGTGCGTAATTGAAACTCATACATTCCACTCTTAGCTGCCTATTACGAGATCATTATGATTTGCCCGTGACGTGATTCGGGTTCCAAGTGATGCAACGAGAATCAAGAGCAGGGAATAGCTATGCAACAAGTATGCAATCCAAGATTCTGGGTGCGCTTGCATCCCACCCCAACGTCAAAGGACCACGGTAGCACGTTGATTTTCTCAACTTCCCCGCACTACCAAAGAAAACTTTACAGCACACATCAGGAGAGCATCACCCATCACGACAAATTCTCCGCACTTGACACACCTGTCCCGTGGTTACGCGCCCATTTCCCCACGTAGTGTCTCAGCCCGAAAGAAGATGCGGTGAAGGTCATCTACGACGCCCACATTGTTTCAGTAGCCCACTGTACGACCACACCCACACTGTTTCTGTTCTGTCCACATTCCTGAGGCGATAAGCCCACAGCTCCACAGTCATGATCACTGCACTTTGCGGACATTCGTACGAGTGTTTGACATGCTAGCGCCGTTGGCGCAAGAACTTTCTGCCAGCAAGTGCGCTTGGGGCTACCACTTCCAAACTCGGCAGGTATTCATTCTGAGCACATTTCCACTATTGTTAGACCCCTGCTGTCGCTCTATCAACTCTGCCTTATCATTTCTTTTGTCTCTCGCTATTTTGGGCCGGTTGGCGAACTGAACCTGACTCTCTTGCTCGGCATTCCTCGGGCTTTGAGACGGCTCCTGGTCGGTCTCCGGCTTTCTTTGTCCAGATCAGGATCGAACGTGTTCTCAAGCGCTCCTTCATCTGACGGGTGCCCAAAGATGCCCGTAGCTGCACCCCAGACTGGAGCGCAGCAGTACTGGCGCTCCCCACATTCCTATCTGTGAGCGGCACAACGAACTACAGTGCGCCAGAACCTGGATGGCAAATCGGTAGGTAGAGCGGGAGGTTTCTCCGCCTTTCGTCACTCTGAAGGTTGTCGGCCCAACAGCTGCGAACGCTGCCCTGCGTCTGTAACTCTGGCCAAACCAAACAATTGCACGGCCGACAAACATCCCGTCATCTCTATCGCGACTTGCAACATGCACGGTTCAGAGCTGAGCTTCACATGCTAGGTACCTGGCAGCGGTACTTTCCTCGAATCTGTCACTGGAGATAAGCCTCGCAGGTCCACACAGAACGCCATTCTTTGAGACAAAGCACGCCATCCAATAGTTCGGACTCGTGGGTCTTCATCTTCCTTGCAGGCCTTGAAAACAAAAGGCCAGAGTCAGCAACAGATAAGCAAAACTCCACCATTCAGGCTACTTCTCAGCCGCCTCGTAGCTAGAGATAACCTCTCCACAGCGACTCTTACCAGGTACCAGTAGTGTGAGCCCCTTGCTGACTCGTCCGTCTAGCGAGCTTCTAGACGCATCCGCTTTCGTACAGCTTAAATCTTCCTCCGACTGTGGGGTCTCCACACTGAACATGCGACTTTCCACGCTCGGAAATGCGTGCGGACAAGGCTGGCCAAAGCTCACTGCTCCACTGCGGCGTCGCGGTACCGTATCGAGGGACGAAGATACTCCGGCGAAATTGCACCAGTGAGAGGAGCGGCCTGTGGATGTGGAGAGACAAGTCCCAGGAGGTTCTGCGCCTGGACTTCCAGATGCGGCTAAGGATCCGCGTCGTGAATTTGTCCGTCACATGAGGCTCACGATATGTGGGCTGGCTTACGACGTCGGCATTTTACCGATCGCTTGCGCTTGACCAGGGCCGTTATCCCTTGCGACGTTGTTGTGAAAGGGCTCTCCGACGATGCTACAGCGCAATCTGCCTTAAGTCATGAGCCGTCATTTCATCTGCAATACTCAAATCAGCCTCCGCTCGTCCTCCGCTTCGGCGGACCGCCTGAAAGCGTCTAGCGACATCATGCGGCTTTGTTCGACCAGAATCTTCATGACACTTGGAGGTGTCAAACCCCGCCTTTGCAGGCGGGATCTGGGACAACGGCTCTCACCTAAATCCAACGTCGCGTACCAGGCGGTTGGTATCCTCAGCTGACACGACAATATCCAGGCTGCTCATCATCAACCTATTTTGCAGATCTGCTGTAGACAGCCGCAAACGGTGTGCCCCTGCATAATGGCAGAAAGCTTGCCCACCACTGCACTGACCGCGGGTTCTTCAACAAGATGTCATTACAATTTCATAGTGACCGCAGCTTCAACACGCAGTTGCAAACTTCTCTCTGTGCCTGCTGCAATGGGCTACCAAATCCGGTGCTACTCGGTAGCGGCCGTTAAGTCCGGAGTCAGTCCTGTCGCGATCAAAGGGCTTGACGAAACTCAACATGACGATATCATGAGCCCATGCTTTTACATGCGGCGCAGAGAAGAACCTCCGAATGCCAACCACGCAGGCGCGTTATCTTGAGCAGAAGTCGCGATTGCTTGAACCTTCCCTGAACGACGTGAGCACTACGCCATAAAACATCCGCATGCTTTCCGTACGGGACCGAGAACCTATCATCCAGATGGTGACCAGTTCACTGGATCTCAAGGTCGTTCAGGCCAACGAATCTGATCTCCACGATATACATCAATAAATCACATGTCCGCAGCATGCACATCAGTCAGCACCCAAACACGTACCTCAATTATCACATTCACGTCCAAACATTTTCGTTGAGGCGTACCTGCGTCACTCCTTCACATGCCAGCATGTGAATCCTAGCGCCCCCACGCATCCCAAAACTGCCTCCCATCCTCCTTGGCTACCCCAGATAGCTCTGCCGCCCTATCCCGTTTAGCCAGATACCCGCGGTAGTACGGACCGGCAAATATCCAGTCACAGCGCCCTCCGCACGCATGCGCACAGCCTCAGACCCTGATTCACGAAAACCCCCCGGGTGTCAATGTTCCCCCGGACAAAGGTACCTCGCCCGAGGTCACGCTGCACCGAGCTTGCGCGAAAAATACTCAGCGAGTGGTACCTTGACCCGAGTTGACTTTGAATCTCGGACTATTGTTGATATTGTCGTGTGTTTCAGATCGGTGCAATGCTGGTGCCGCTCGTACTCTTTGAAGTTGGTGATCAGAGCTGGAATTTTTCTTATTGTTGGCGTCTATTGGAGTCTTGACACTGGACTTTCCAATTTGGTCATGTTCCAGTGGCGCACTGAAAGGGTCGTGAGGTGGGGAGGCGGGAGAATGCAGGGTTGTGGCCCGGTGGCAGGCAGGACGAAACACCTGGGGATGAGTGTCGCTGCACGTGCTCGATGGGCGCTGATGTGGAAAGTCGAACTTGCTTTTTGGGGGCCTTTCCAAAAGTCACAGGCTCACGGGCAATATGGCGGCGAGTCGGCCGCGTGGCCGATGTATTGGTTTGCATTGGGCTTGCACTGCGCGGTCCACCGTGGAGATGCTCGACAGGTGCAAACTGATGGGCCAGCCGTCAACGACTAACAAGTAGTGGTATTGTGGACGCGATAGTCGTGAGTTCCCAATACTAACAATGCCGGAGAGCGACCTCCTCGACAACGTACCTGCGAGCTCCAACCCCAAAACGAGCAACGTCCGTCATCCAGTCTCTTTCGCTTCACCTCCTCGCTGCTGCATCCTCTCGATCGCCGCATTCAGTCTGACATCATCTCTGCTTCTCCTTTTCCTCACAACCCCTTGTGTAGTCTCATCTCCGTTTCAATCATCCTATCTCCAAACTTTCAACTCCAATCACACCCTTTTCCGGCTGCCAGCTTCGACGATCAGCCCCCGCGGAGCGCTCTAGATTGCCGTGTCCTACAAAAACAGGCTGATCAGCAACAAACACGATCATCTTCACGAACCGTGGGGCGAGAATCACGACTCAATCGAGATGCAGCGGCTAGCACGGCCTCTGCCGTGACAGTAGACCCGTGGAGCAAGCCGGGTAGGGCAGAGCGGTGACGTGACGTGTGGGGTGCGCTAGCACTCCGTTCATACCAAGGTTGGTGTTGTCTGGGGTGCATCACGATCTCGTGCGATTTCCGAAACGAGGCCCGATTGCAACATCTCCTTGAACATCGAAAGGATTTGGATACTAGACGCAAGAACAGAGGAAAGTCGACCGCTTGAATGAGGTGGGTGGCGTTGCTGTCTCGTATCGTGACGAGAGATACTTCGTCATGTACAATTTTGTGCCAGACGTATGTCTCGGCAAAGTACCGATGCTTGAACCACGGCCAAGGCTGCGAGACCCTTTCGTCGAAACAGCAGACTCAAAGTGACTGCTCGCGTACTGTCGGCTTTCCGCGAGCAGCGCGTCTAAGCAAGCGGCAGAACGAGAGGTATCAACATTGGCAGGTGTAAACAACTTTGAGGGGTTGCAAGATCGTCTTATCGTCGTTTGATGCTTCCTGTGCCTTGTTCGCATTCAAAGCAGAAAGCTGTTTACTACACAAGAGCACAACTCCATGTCTCAAAATCACTTGAAGGCTTCCCAAAATTTAACATGTCAATCATCCAATCCATCGCATTGACTGTCTCAGCTCATACGCAAACAATATATTGCAGACTACTTCCTCATTGCAGGCGCCAGCCTTATCAGCAGCACTTGCGTCAGGCGCTTCTCTCGTGCTGCAAAGACTGGTGCCATTCGATCTGTCAAGCCATTTTCTTTCACGACCAGATAGTAGCTTCACAAATCGTCACTTTTGTCCTTAGGCCGGCCTTCTGCACGAGGTCAGTAGCACTACTGTGCAAACACTACCGTGCAAGCTCATAGTAACCACACACGTTGATAGTGCCCACCGCTTCACATGAGGAACCCGGACCGAGTCAAAGTGTCCAAGTGCATGTACTGCTGCAATGTCGACTGGTGGTCTCTGGACAGTCGCGGATCCACTGCGCTTGCAGTAGGTGCTGGTACTGACTGAAGCAAGTGCTGAATGGTACTTGCCATACGCGAGATGGCGAGTACATCGAATGACTGCTGTCGCATCTTCAAGTTCTGTCATTGGATATCAATATTGTTGAGGACATATGCATCTTGCTTTTGTCCAAGGTGTCCTCCCACTTTACAAAGGCGACTAATATCATGTGGGGGAAGTTTGGAGATTGGCACCAGTACGATGGCGTGACGTTTGTTCAAAAGCATGATGCATCTACTCTGGTCGAGCGTGATTGGTTGCTGGCTTTGTTGAGGAGATCCGCACTGTGCTTTTGGGAAGGAGACACCTGGTGACATTCCATTTGCGCAAGTCATACGAAGCGGTGTGTGTCACCACAGGTACCTAAGGAGAAGGAGCCTGTCAAGTGAGCAGACAGGCAACAGCTTGATCAGGATCGCCCTTTGTCGCAAGAGCTCGTACATCTGTATGGCTGTGATGTGGAGATAGGCGCTTGCCGGCGCAGCAGGCGTTACGCCTCAGTCCGCAACAAGCATTTTTCGCGCCTCCCCACGGGGTGACGGCGGAATACCAGCCCGTGATTCCTCCACTCAATTCATCTAGACCAAACGACCATCCTCGCTCTTCCTGCTTGGAGCGCGGAGCGGAAGACTGCACATGACCATCGTCCTCCACCCCCACGACCCTACCCCGCTTCCTCTATAGCACTGCAGATATGATCCACCAGGCGCATGCATTTCATCCATTTATCCAAGAAGAGCCCGGATGGTGGTGGTGCTGGACCCGAGAGTATGGGTCGCGGAGCGTGCTCCCCGAACCTTGTCTGTGGCTGACAGGCGTCCAGGCCTCTGGGCTTTTGCACGTGTACGTCTGTGACGGGGGATAAAGGGATATGCACCCCAACTCTGAGCCGGTCCGGGATGCCTATGTGGCGCATGGGAGACTAGTACTCAGGGGCGGAAACACGAAGCAAGAGCATGCTCAACAGAGTTGTTGGTGTCGGCAAAATTGCGCAAATGGTGCGATCTTGGATGTATTGGCCGACAGTAGCACGGAGCTGATAGTCTTGCTGATGTGAGGATTTCGCGCGCGTACTGGCGGTGTAGTTGCACTGCGTTACTGGCAGAGCCATGTTGGGGGCGATCAATCTGGGGTCTGGGGTATGTCACCCCACACGGGGAGGCGAGCTTGTGCCGTTGGCTGCCGGCAACGCGTTATCGGTGAGGACGTACGATCTCCTCAGCCTGATCAGTCTCCGTCAGCTACTAAACTTGGAGGCATACCTTGAAGGGGGGTGGGCAGTTGCTTACCCGGCTCTCCGCGGTCATGACATAAGGTGGTATGTTTGGGTGGCACAACAACCCCTTCGCAAGATTGCAGCTGTTTAGGCAGAAGACACCTGGGCAGGACGTAACCAACTCTTCATTCAGTTGATGTTCGCTGCACCTTTGCGCTACGTCCTTCAGCGCTAGGATCTTGCGGCGTGTCGACGTCGTTATTAGCAGCGTCGTCGATCAGAAGTCCTTCTGCCGCAACACCATCGTCCTCGATCCAACCGTAGACCTCGTCAGAACTTGGCTCCTCAGCTACATTCTCGTCAACCTCGTCGAAGGTCCTTTTTGGAGGTCTCGCTTGGATAGGAAGCACTGTGGTCGTGGCTGTATCGTCGGTTGTGATGTCGATGTCGCAAAGCCCATGCTAATATGCATTAGTAAGACATGGCATTCTCTGTAATCATGTTGCATCAATGCAAGCGCCGGCTGCTTGGATCTCGATAGACTTACACGCTCGATAGCAAAGGGCACCACGTTACCCACCCCACCCTCGTCGGTTAGGGCCACGCCGTTGACCTTGACCAGGCCAGCGAATCTGGTTTTCTGCAATCTATCTGCCTCGACCTTATCTTGCGCCTTTGCCTGCCGTGGAACCCAGTCCCTGAACAAGAGCAGGCGTATTGAGATGCCGTTCTCCCACTCGATGCCTGTGATAGCCGGGACCAGCAGCGCTCGTGAGGCCCCTCGTATACGCGTAATTGTCTGGCATGTGATGACCAGGGCAACGTCGTGCAGTGCAGCAAACTTCGTAAATGTCGCAATCATGTCGTTGATGACTGCATATCTGCGTCCTGCAGCCCACTTTGACTGGTCCGTCTTGTTCTTCACGCGGTCGTCGGTGTTGCGCGGATACGCGTTGTCGATGAGGGTGGAGAGTGAGTCGATCACGACAAGACTCGCACCGGACTGAGGGAAGGAAGCAGGGGGACGCATGAACAAGGCCAGGACGTGCGCGAGCGTCGGCGCAGCGAGGTGGTGGAAGTAACTCCGCAAAGCATCTGGTTGGGCTTCAGACGAGTCGCGCGGTGTTGCGAGCATGTCATGGAGGCGCTGGGGGACGAGAGGCGCGCATGCAGCGTCTGGTTTGTTAGCAACTCGTAACTCTCAATGTTCGCAGGGAGAGAGGAATACCAATCCAAAACACGTGCTGCCCCTCGCGCAAGGCGTTGGCGGCTGCTTGCAGGAGCAGCGATGTCTTGCCCACACCAGAGGGTCCATACACTTCTGATACTTTCCCTCGCGCATAGCCACCGGCGACATGGTGGCCAGGCAGGCTAGGAGGCGCGAGCAGCTTGTCGAGCTGCGTGAGGCCGGTCGGTACAGCGCGGGAGCCACGCGCATTGAGGCTCTGGAGCGCCTGGGAGGCCGAGACGGTGGGCAGTCTATGAGCTGTGTCGCCAGCGCGCGTGGCCGGTTCGTCTGCCATTGTGCCAGACTGAAAGAGTTGCGAGCTAGTCCCGTGACCTGAGGTCCTTGAACATCATGCTACGCGTCCTATCGAGCGGTTCCTGTGTTGTGTCGCCAACGCGTCTGGTACCGCAGTATGGGTGAACAGCGTCATGTTGCGGCTCAAGTTGATGCGTCCAGCGCGCGCTGTCACGCGAGCAAGCGGCCAACGGCGGCGGCTGACTCGCTGCAATCCTTGTCTCCTTCCGCATTCAAACGTGCCAAGTCAACAGCCAAGTCAACATCAGCACCGCCTCGAATCTATATCGCTGAAGCCACATCGTCAAAGTACGATAGGGGCGCGATATAAGGCAACGTTGCTCGCAATTGCGTTGCAAAGGTCTTGTCTTGACATGCGCTGACCGACTACCTCAACAACCACACCTCCGGCTCCGTAAGAGCTTCCAGCTCGAGCCCAAAACCACAATGGCATTCGACGACACCCCTATCAGGGATTCTGCGCCGCAGGACACCTTCACCAATATGTTCATGGAATGGGCATTGGCCAAAGCTGGCCTCGAAGCTACGCCAAAGACCATCTTCTACACACTCATCATCACATTATCTCCGTTCATCCTCATTGCTCTTTTCGCCCTGTCACAGCAAGAAAGTCGTCCGCCACCGCCAGCAGGATGCCGGAGACTCGGTGTCACAGGTCGCGGCAATTTCGAGGATCAATATTCGAAAAAGTACGCCAAGGGTGGTGACGCTACGAAAGAGAAGCCATGGACCGTCAAGGCACTGTTTGTTTACCCTTTGAAGTCTGCTGCGCCTGTCGAACTCGACAAGAGCGAAGTGCTCCGTACTGGGCTGAAGTACGATCGTCAATTCACGCTTGCACAGTATGTCACAAGCATGCCAGGTCTAGATGGAAAAGTCACGAGCGAATGGCAGTTCTGCTCACAGCGCAAGTTCCCGCGTCTGGCCAAGGTCGAGACTGAAATCTGGGTCCCGGATCCGTCTGCACCTGGATACAAGGATGATGCCGAATGCGTGAAGAGCGAAGGGTATCTCGTCATTCGTTTCCCCTTCTCGCAAGATACCGACTTTTCTCTTCAAGGCCTCAAGAGCTGGGGCAAGATTCTTGCTGCACAGATGTCAGGCAAGTCAGAGCCGATGTTGGAATTCCGGGTTCCTTTCAATCCATCTAAGGAGCGTATCGAGAGCAAGGATTACAAGAGTGAGACACTACGCATCTGGAAGGACTCGCCAGTAGCCCTGAACATGGGCTCTGAGGTTGACCCAGACTTGTTGGCAAAATTGAAGTACACTATCGGCACCACCAATCCCATTACTTTGTTTAGGATCGATACGAACAAGTTCCGCGAGGTGTACAAGTGCGCGCCGAAGAAGGAAGACGTAGGCTTCCAGACAGCCATTGGCATGCAGGATTCCGTAAGTATGCTTCGAGCCATAGCCAGAGACAGCAAGCTAATGGTTCATAAAGTACCCTGTGCATATCCTGAACCTCGCCTCTGTTCACGATGTCGCCAGCAAACTACCCAGGAATATGGACGACGTGAACACTATGTGGAAAGTGCCGACCGTCAACGCCCTCCGATATAGAGCCAACATCTACTTCACCGGCCCGCCAGCTTTCCACGAAGATAACTGGACCAAAGCGAAGATTGGTGGGACAAATTACCACATTTCTTGCCGGACCACTCGCTGCAAGCTGCCGAATGTGGACCCCGAGACTGGCAAGGCCGATCCCAATGAGCCAATAACTACGATGCGCAAGTACAGAGTGATTGACGAGGGAAGCAAGAATGCGGTTCTGGGTATGCAGGTTACGCCGTTAGAAGCTGGGAATGTCAAGGTTGGGGATTCAATCGAGGTGTTGGAGACGGGGAGTCATTACTTCCTCGCTGGTGAAGGTGAAAAAGTCATAGGATAAAGTCAGGACATGTGCCGCCCCTCAACGAGGTAGCGCCTTACCAATCAAATAGAACGGACTTTGTCCTCCGCTCGCTGACCCAGGTCGACACTCGTCCCTTCCCCGCAACTTTCAGCTTCCCTAGACACGCTATCCCCGATGCGGTTTACCGAAGCCCCTAATTTCTGACTTCCCATGTCAGAAAGTCAGAAAGTCAGAAAGCTTCATTAGTTGTAGTGCGAAATGTGACAAATCCAGAGCGCATTGGCATGCTCACCAGACCTCATGACCTCTCAACTGCACCACTACAAAACCCACGCTGGACCTTTTTGCACGCAAGCAGACATTCTCCCAACACCACGCCCAAACACCAGCTCAAGTCCTCCCATTCAATACGACAATGGCGACCAAGAAACCAACAATTGTCCTCATCCCAGGCTCCTTCCTGCACTCCTCACACTACACCCCAACCCTGCAGCCCCTCATTGACGCCGGAATCTCAATCCACGTCCTCGACCCGCCATGCTACCACACCAAGAAACCCGGTCCACCACCCACCATGTACGACGATGCCTTCTTCATCGCCAAATTCGTGGAAGGCCTAGCAGATCAGGGCGAGGAAGTCGTGCTTGTGAGCCATAGCTACGGCGGCACGCCAGCCTCCGAGGCGGTCAAGGAACTCAGCGTGACTGAGAGACGGAAGAGCGGGAAGAAGGGTGGAGTGGTGATGCTGGCGTTCGTTACGGCTGTAGTGCCGAAGGTGGGTGGGGGATTGGCGGAGACGATGGGCGGGGGAGCGACGGTGCCGTTGGAGGCTGATGAGGTGAGCCTGGTTCGCTCTGATGCGCCGAGATGAATGCGCGGGGAGTTGAGACTAGATATTCCAGCACATGCTAATCGCACATAGGACGGCTGGCTTGTACACACCGATCTCTCCGCCACCGTCGATACTTGCTTCAACTCCATATCGAAAGAAGAAGGCACGAAGCACTGCAAAGCCGCGATTGGACAGCACAGCAGCCTGGCGTTCGGCGGCGAAGCCAGCACGCTTAGATATCCCGGATACAGGAATGTTCCGGTAAGTTGGTTCTTGTGCGAGGACGACCGCTGCGTTGTCCCGGAGGTGCAAGAAACCGCCATCAGGGTCATTGAAGAGAGCTGGAAGGGCACAGAAAGAGAAGAGACAAAAGTCGATGTCACGAGGGTTAACTGTGATCATTTTCCAACCCTGAGTGCGCAGGGCAAGTTGAGAGAGTGGTTTGGAGGGTTGGTGGAGAAGCGCGGGCGATAGTGAGTCTTGGGTCAGGGCTTGGTATACTGGTGAGCATGGTACGGACGATAGCTGCGACGCGTGGATGATGTGAAGCGGACTGGGAAGCGTTTGGAAAAGAGGCAGCCATGCGTCCAGATCCAGACCATGTGAGGCTCCTACTGGTATGTGATTAGCATAACATCAGCCGCAGTTCAATAGATCTTCCTTGAGTTAATACGATGGCAAGAAAACTTGACTTGACGTTGTGCTGTCTTCACATGCGCAAAGCATTGCAGACAGAGGTCGAAGTCGAAGACAAGCCAAGATTGACCTTTAGCCTCTTGAGGATCTTTCGAGATGTAACCCGGTGACAGCATAGAGTTCCATAGACCTAAGAACATGGTACCATCAAGCGAGTGCTCGAGCTCTGAATGAGATCGGGATCACCCAACGAAGTGACATGTCCCGCCATACTCTCTGTACCAAAGCTGGAGCAGATGTTGGTGCTCATATGTGGCGTTTTGGACGGCCCAGAAGATACACCCACAGTCTCGCATTGTGAGTTTCGTGCGCACACATGAACGACAGATGAAGTAGGTTTTGGTCCGCAAAGAGTTTGGTTGACATCCTAGGTAATTAGAGTTGATCTAGGCCGCTTTCAAATGACATGGTAGCAACGACAGACATGGCGACGTCGATTGAGTAATTGGACGCTGAAGCAGTATGAACGAGCGGAGAGAGACGAAGAGCTCTGCCAAGGATATTTACTGTATCGAGTGATTCAACGCACTCGCTTGCCAGAGCAGCAGCTCAGCGATCTCCAGATCCGCTGAACTACACAAGAACAAAATCTTCCCTCGGTATACCCGCCTCTTCGAGAGGCGTTAGCAAGTTCTTGTCCATCTTGCCATCGAGATAGCATTCTCCGATGAAAACACATTGGCCCTTGGCCTGAGCTTCTCGCAATAGATACGGTACGTCTCCGCCGTACAAGATGACCACAATATCGCCAGGCTTGGTGTTTGTGGGACACAAGCCTTTCGAACCATCGTCGAGCTCAAAGACGCAGTCATCGAGACAAGGAAGCGCAGGCGGTAATAATAGTATATTTCCGCGAAGCTCGCCATGGGCTCGCCAGTGTCGAGATGGATCATCCCAGCCTTCCTTGTATCCCTCGAACGCCTCCGTGACTGGGGTGCTGTATAGTCGACGGGTGCCAGAGGCGTCGAATACACGGTTGTATGCCTTGAAGATGTCGCTGTCAACACGGTCAAATGGGAAACAATATGGTCCAATGCTCTGAATGCGGCCGATCCGGTAACCTTGCAGTATGAGGAATTTGCGATGCGGGTCGTCCCAGGCGATGAGGGAGATGTTGGGCTCGCTTCCTCCTGTTACTCGATGGCGATATGATCCTGCCAAGGACTCATTCTCCCACTTGCGCATGCCAGAGTACCACATCGCCCAAGACGGGTGCTCGGGTGGTGGCATATCATGAGGCGGGACTCTCGAAGACGCGGTACAGCCCAGACTTTGCCAGGTTCGTCCTCTCATCGCCTGGATTGATGACAATATGCGGAGTGATTTGGTCCGTAGGATCTCCCAGATTGTGAAATCCGTGAACACTTGGCTTACCGATTTGTTGTAATCAGGATAGACCAAACGATTTGACCCATCTTCATTCGACAGGGCCTGCTCGAATATACCGAGGAGGCCAAAAATATGATCTCTGGGATCAGAAGCTTTCAGATCCAAGCCTTGAATCACCAGGGTAAGAAGGTTGCTGTGTAACGGCGGCCATAGTTGTGCCCTCACAAAGTCTTTGTCATGCTCCGCAAGGTCTTTCTCGGCAAAACTCGTCCAGATGAGCGGAAGATTGGTGTGCGGAGCTCCTGGTATTTCGAAACTACCCCACTTCGACCAAAGGTTCGCTTTCCGTATTGTGCTCCAACTCAGCGTGCGTCGACCGTACATGAAGTTTCGGCGGCGTGCGAGCCATACTTCTTGTACGACCCAGACTCTCCAGAACCAAGGGAGCGTCAGGATCTGAGTGACCTCTTTATGCGGTAAACTTTCGATGCTGATGCCAGGAAGCTCGCACTTAAATGATCCGTCCTTGAGCTCGCCTTTGCTTGGCTCATGGAACCGAGGTAGTAATTCGTTCACTGTATCGATCGAACGCTCGATCTCGACATCGCCTCCGCCCAGCCAAATAACGACAGATTCAGATCCAGAGTATATGCGTCCCATCATGCTGACTTGGCGTGACAATTCGTCTTTGTCTGCTTGGTTGATACACAATTGGTCGACCCATAAAACACGCGGTCTGACTGGGTCCCGGAGATGCAACAACGCACCCCAAAGGCTAGACGATACGTGCACTTGATATGACTGCATATCATCGTCTGAGCATTGGATGGTCATGACATCGTTACTCGAATGCTCGCGATGGCTATGAAACGACTGGCCCCAGCAATATGAGAGAGCTTCGTAAGGAGCGCAGTCAAAGCCCAATCTCGCGCTTGTGAGCTTCACACAGACCTCGCCTGCGTCGTGGGAAGGCATGAGCTCCAGCAGGCGTATGGCGTCGCCATCTGAGTCGAGATTACTGTAGCGTGGACGCAGCAAGGGTGCTGTCCCCGGCCTGGCACTCAATGTCGTGCATTGGATGTCGATCTCTGCTTTCAGGAGGAAATTCACCCAGCCAGCGAAATTGGCTCGCGGGCAGAGCTGGACGATGTCAAGCGGCCGAAGCTCATCTATGAGCGACTGCAAAGTCTTGCTTTTACCGTCGTTACTGTCGATGACAGGTGTGTGCCATTGGAGAACGCCCGCAGGATTCTGGAAGATGCATTCTCGAGGTACGTTGCTCCGCCCACTGGGCCTCTCGACACCCAGCTCATACCACGTATACCCCGGCTGCCCCTTTAGAGCTTCGTCGTCGCAAAAGCCTGAACCATCAGACAATGTGATTTGCGCCGACCTTCAGGCTTACCTTGATCCTGGCCAGTGAGCCTGACTGTTAGCCTCTTGACTCTCGCAACATTAGCAGGTATCTGTAGCTCGATATAAGGCCTCGAGGGGCAATGGGTCGTGAGCATGATGAGTTCATCTCGCGCCGCGTGTAAGGTGACCTCCATGGCAGCGAGGGGTCGAGGCCGGGTGAAGGGCCATGCAGTGCATTATGGAGGACCAGGGAACGTGGTGGCTGATCAATCCTGCAAGCAACACGTAAGCGCTCTGGAGGGGTAAGCATCATCACGAAACAGAACGCAGAACGCGATAAGGCTCGACGGCGGTACGAAGGAAGCCTGCTTTACTCCATTCGCTTTTGCTACCTTGTGCGCTTGCCAGCCGAAATATACAGTGACGAATCCGTGTTATTTGTTCGCACATTGCTACACACCACCCGATCGTAGAGAAGTAAGCACATCAGACTTTTGTGTTTACTGAGATGAACTTTGGACTCGTGATGGGAGTAGGAAGGATGCTTGTGCCATACGACTTATTCGACTTATTCCCAACTTGAGCACGAGCCATGACGCCAATGGGTCGCAGCGTCCCAAAATCTCAGGGTCCTCGAGTAGGAGCTAAGCGCAGCAATACAATCCCCAAAGACACATCTTCGCGGGATATACAGTGTCAATTGCAGTCATGTCCGCACTATCATCTTGGATCCCACCCGCCGAGGGTCTGCTGCCCAAGTGGCTTCTGTTCGTACGTTCAGTCCTCTGTTCCCACGCACCAGTCGTGGCGTGAGCACCTGCGTCGCGATCACAGGATCTTGCTCACTCTCCTTCCCACAATCCCCTGCCAATCGCCTCCCTCACAGCGCAGCACTAATAACCCCAGGTCTCCCTCGTCTCGACCCTAAACTCAATCCAAGCCTACAGCACCCTCGCCTACACCTCGCGCGTCTACAACCCCACAGCGCTCGACCCTCCAGCGCGCAAACCCGACCACGTCACCTGGCTCTCGAGCCGCACATTCGGGACGTGGACGTTCCTTACGAGCGTAATTAGGTTCTACGCCGCGTACCACATCAACGAGCCGGCGTTCTACCAGCTCGCTATCTGGACGTACGCCGTTGCGTTTGCGCACTTTGCGTCCGAGTGGTTTGTGTTCGGCACGACTAGGTGGGGGAAGGCGCTGGCGGGCCCGGTGTGCGTTAGCACGGGAAGTCTGGTGTGGATGTTTGCGCAGTGGGGGTATTATGTGAAAGCGTGAGGGCACGTGGGCGGGCGGCGCTGAGTAGAGGTAGGATGGTGTGGGGAAACGTGCACAGGGCTGTGTCTGGGGGTTTGTTGTTAAGTATTGGGCGGCACTTGTCAAGGGCATAAATGTACTGTGTAATCTGCATTGTTCAGCGCTCTGTTAGCTGCAACGGACTGCAACGGACCAAGGCTTGTCGAGGAGCGCACAGAGACGTGGTGATCGAACGTGTGAGAAAAGTCGCAAACATTGCGGTGGCATACGATGTGGCGAGCGTGCTGTCAAGACCAGACAGATAATTCGGCGTGGATGTTACAATACTTCCTGAACACCGAAAATCAATCGCCCTGAAAGGCATCCTCACTACAAGACCACACAAATCATTCGTCGTGGATGTTGCATGCACTGTTCCTCCGTCACATCACCAAGGACCATTCTGACTTTTGACCCGCCTCGGGGCGTTTTGGCCTCCGAGGACTTTCATTGATCGTAGCTGGAGAAACATACATGGCCCATTGGACTCCGGTTCCTTAACCCAGATGCGAAGTGACCATATCGAAAACCATCACGCTCAGCCCAACCAGCCTGCTTCCTTTTGCTCGTCATAATCCGTTACTCCAACCGATGCATTTAGAACTTGGAGAACTGCTTGGCAGCCTGGCCCTTGCGGGGGAGGACACGGAGGACGTTGAAGCGGACAGTCTTGGAGAGGGGCCTGCACTGGCCAACGACGACCTGGTCACCGGGCTCGACACGGAAAGCGGGGGAGACGTGGGCGGCGAGGTTCTTGTGACGCTTCTCGTAACGGGAGTACTTGGGGATGAAGTGGAGGTATTCACGGCGGATGATCAAGGTGCCTGGAAAAGTTAGCATCGCCCTATGTTCCAGTCGCTTCCCATCTCGTCTTCTATGCGCGTCTCGAGATCTACAGGGCGGACGTACGGTGCATCTTGGTGGACATGACGGTGCCGGTGAGGATACGGCCACGGATGGAGACCATGCCGGTGAACGGGCACTTCTTGTCGATGTAGGTGCCCTCAATGGCGGTCTTGGGGGTACGGAAACCCAGACCGACGTCCTTGTACCATCTCCTGGTGCGGGTGTTCTTGCGGGGACCGCCGGCCTTGTGGTTCTGGAAGATGTGAGGCTATCGCAGCGCATTAGCATTCGCACTCGGTGTGGCTGTCGCGGTGTTGTAGTACCTGCTTCTGGAAAGCGCGCTCCGACTGGACACTGTGCGTTGTTAGCGAGTGTTCGTAACATTTCCAATCTGCTGGAAATATTCTTTTCGCGCGCGACGTACGTGAGCTCGGTAGCCATTTTGCCGGTTGCTGTCGTTGGTTAGTTTGACGGTCGGTCTTCGTGAGGTTGCGCTGCAGTCAGTTCGAATTTCGCTTGTTCGCTTGCTTAGCGTGGAAGGTGCGCAGCCCCGGCATGGGTTTCTCCGGTCCGAGCAAACACAGGACAGGTGCAACCAATGAGCCTCGGCCGCCGCCCCACTTGCGGAGCTGGGGGAACAGCTCTGGAATATCTCTCAACGGACTTTGTTCGCATCAACAGTGTTGTTCAGCGACAAGCCACCATGGACGCCCTCTTCGCCCCCTTCGGCGTCCGCATCGAAGCCAGCAATACCCTCGTCCAGGCCGCCTTCTCCGCCTTTCTCTTGGTCGGCATTGTAGCTTTTGCGGCACCTGTCATCAGCACCATCCGTGTCTTGCTGAGCTTGTTTGTCCTCCCCGGCAAGGCTGTAGGTGCCCCTCACTGCCATGGTTGTAATCACCACAAACTCACATGGCGAAATAGCTCACCGAGTTCGGTCCTCGCGGCACATGGGCTCTCATCACCGGTGCCTCTGATGGCATTGGCAAGGAGTTTGCTCTGTCTCTCGCAGCCAAGGGCTACAACCTGATCCTCGTCTCTCGCACCCAGTCCAAGCTCGACTCGCTCTCCGCCGACATCACCTCCAAGTATGGGCCCAAGACCTCGGTCAAGACGCTGGCAATGGACTTTGCCCAGAACAAGGACGCCGACTACACCAAGCTCGCAAAGCTCGTTGACGGACTCGACGTCTCCATCTTGGTCAACAACGTCGGTCTGAGCCACAGCATTCCTGTTCCCTTCAATGAGACACCCAAGCAGGAGATGAACGACATCATTGTCATCAATTGCATGGCCACCCTGCGCGTCACTCAGCTCATCACTCCTGGTATGCAGGAGCGCAAGCGTGGACTTGTCCTCACCATGGCCTCGTTCGGTGGTTTCTTCCCCACACCTCTCCTGGCGACCTACTCCGGCAGTAAGGCCTTCCTGCAGCAGTGGTCCACCGCTCTCGGCTCCGAGCTCCAGCCATACGGCGTCCACGTGCAGTGCGTCCAGTCTCACCTCATCACCACAGCCATGTCCAAGATCCGCAAGCCCTCCGCTCTTGTACCCAACCCCAAGCAGTTCGTCAAGGCTGCGCTTGGCAAGATTGGCCGTTCGGGCGGTGCGCAGAACGTTGCCTTCACAAGCACCCCTTACTGGAGTCACGGTCTGATGCAGTGGTTCTTGTCGCGCTTCCTCGGCGAGAGGTCGCACGTTGTCGTCAAGGTGAACCGTGGCATGCACATTGACATCCGCAACCGTGCGCTAAGGAAGGCCGAGCGCGAAGCCAAGAAGCAATAAAAGACGAACTCTCACCCGTCCATCGCGGCTCGCAAATACGCGCATGCACCAACTACACTTGACGGCCTGAACGCCCCGTGATCCCATAATTTCCAATAAAAAAATCTATGATCATGAACGAACGCATCCAAACACCTCGCTCTGCGCTAAATCCCATCTCCAAGATCAAATCGATTAATCACTTCGTCGCGTCCCTGTTCAGTTCAGTCCACCCCCATTGCAGCCTCAACCCCGGATGATCCGCCGCATCATCGTCCTGAACAGATTCCACATCACTCTCCGCTTCCTTCTCCAATCGCAGTCTGCTGACATGGATGCATCCTTCCTCCAACAGCCTGCCGTGGAGGAACGAAGTCAGTGGGCAGGGTGCTGAGGTTGGCATGCGGAAGCTGCTGGCTGTTAGCGAGGAGCGTGGCGATGGAACGAAGTAAGACTCACATAAATCCCGGGCCCTCTATGAGACTGATCATAAACGTGCCGCCTGCGGCGGTCACAAGGCGGCGCAACGACATAGCCAGACGCGTTGAAGAATCGTGGGGCGCGATGCGGATCGTGTAGATATCGGCTGGGCGGGTGGGGAGTTGCGGTACAAACATGTTCGGTATGAATCTTGTAAAGCTAGGATATGTGTTCCTCTCCGATCTCTAGACACCTCAAGTCTTGGATCGGCGGTGGTGCGTATGCTGACGTGTGCCTGCGTGGCTCGAGGAGGTCGAAGTAAGATCCTCAAGCACCTGGCTCGTACAAAATGACTAGTCAAAAGCTGCGGTGACAAGTCAATCCTTCACAGCTCTAGTCGTCTCATAGCCTCGCACAAACTAGGATGATGGAAAGGTACCGTGGTTCCGGGTCAGGCTCTAATACATAGCTCATCGTCCCAACACCTAATCTCACTTTGCCGTGTGCAACGCTCCAAGGCATCCGCCATCCCACATCTTACATCCCACACGCAGTATGGTGGCGCTTGCTGCATCGGGTGGCGCCTTCTTCTCACGGGTGGTGTTGACGAAGGGTTGCCCTTCGCCTTTTGACCTTTTGTAGCTCTAGTCCATCCCAAAGGATGCGCCGACACTTGGCCATGCATCCACGAATCGGAGAATCGAATGAACGAGATCCTTCTCTTGATACTTGCGTGGCTTCCAGCCGAGGTGGTCGAGGGCGGTACTCGAGATGGAGTCTTGTGCAGAACGACGCGGGTATGTGCAGGCTGGAGATGCGCGGTCGTTTCTATCGAGCATAGTCGCGGCAAAAGCAATCTCGGATCCGGGAGTGTAACAGATTCGTCATGATTGATGAGTTGTAGTTCCAATGCACTGGTTTGTGTGTTTTCGAGAAGACTCGAGGCAGTTGCAAATTTAGTATTCGGACCTACTGCCTACGTCTCCGTCGTGGCATGCTGTGAGGCTCCGAGCTTGACGTTGTGCTGTAGTGACGGAAAGATCTGAGGTGCAGCCGTTGTGCTACATCTGCAGGGTATGATCATGGCTTCTGTTCCGGGGACGTGGGTCAATGTGGTATCTCGCGAGGAGGCGGCGGCTTCGAGTATTTGTACCATCTGGGAAGCATAAATAAACACGAGATTCGTAATCGCGAACTGATTTGGTGTCACTTGCGTGTTGTTCTGGTGACGTGCATTTGCCTTACAGAAAGGACATTGGCTTCTGTCTGTTATGGCATGCCGCATGCGAAACATGATAACGATCACAATATTGATTTTCTGAAGTGTATAGATGGAGTGTATTCGCAAGCGCCGCGATCGCTATGTGTGCCGTGATCTATGCAAACCTGTTGCGAGTCTTAACCAACACCGCTATCTTTGTGACATCCAAAGGCCATGCACACGACCGCCAGATGGCCCCCAATGATCGTCAAGATC
The DNA here is from genome assembly GCA_011058865.1 of Didymella keratinophila. Taxonomy (NCBI): domain Eukaryota; kingdom Fungi; phylum Ascomycota; class Dothideomycetes; order Pleosporales; family Didymellaceae; genus Didymella; species Didymella keratinophila. The sequence goes on from SWKW01000230.1 coordinate 25,530, forward strand.
TTCCATTACCATCGTAGCCGGCGAATCAATTGTGAACTTCGTATTCGTAGATGCTGAGGAAGAGTCGCTCAGGGCAAGGCTGTTGGTCCTGCCTACAGGGAACTCGAACATAGAGTCGTGGTCCACTAGGGAGTTGTAATCGGGTGGAGGAGGACTACTGCAATCGGGCGGCGGACTGTGATCGAGTAGAAAACGGTAATCGGCTGGAGAGCTCTCACCGGCCGGAGGCACAATGACGATTGGCAGATCGATCGGAGACGGGGAGTTGGTCTACAACTGGTCTTTCTGCACCTCGGCGACCTTTTCCCACAAGGCGGCGGCGCGGTCTACTTTCAGCTGTACATCGTGAGCAGTCAGTCTGATAAGATGTTCGTCATTGACATACCTTGAGAAGATGCATCTCCAGAGTGCCCTCAACGTTTGGCGAGTTGAACAGCAGCCGTCCGTCCTTGGGCTTGGAGCCCTCGGAGTCTTGACCGAGGACCATGGTCTTTGTAACGGCGGCATTGAGGATGAGGCGGTGGGTGCCGTCGGCGCGAAGCACGAAGCGTGCTTTCTTCGGTGACTCTTTGGTCACATTGAGCTTAATGTTACCGACGCCGCGTTCCTTCCACGTGCGCTCCTTGCCCTCGCCCTCCATGGTGTACAGTTTTGCGCGCCCAGTCCATGCCATGTCTTCGTGTTCCTCGCCGGTCTCCGTAGCTGGATAGTGTCAGTGAGAGCAAGAGCGTGGGTGTGCTGTACCTACGAGCTGCGCTGGACAACGGCTGGCTTGCCCGGCGACCCTCCTCTGCATCTTTCTCAGGATCATCATCGCCGTCCTCTCCATCAGATCTATCGTCTTCCTCGTTGTCGCCCGGAGCGCCAAATGCTCGCTCAGGCTTCGAGCTGAGACCGGTGATGCCTGGTGCGCCCGGGGTTGCGAACGAGCTGGTGCCGAGAGTGTTCGAGGCGAACGACGAACCGCCAAAGCCGCCGCTCGACGCGCCTCCGAATGCGCTTCCACCGCCGAAGCTCGACTTCGCACCTCCTAAAGACCCGAAGCCGCTAGCTGAAGGTGCTGGCGCTGCTGCTGTTGTAGATGTAGCCGCAGGGGAGGCGAAGGAGCTGAGCTTAGGGGCGCCACCGAACGGCGATCCTGTTTTCGCAGCAGTTCCAAAGCTTCCGAAAGGCGAGGCGCTTGAGCTTGCTAGGCTGCCGAATCCAGAAGCTTTGAACTTCTCGTCTGATGTTTGGGGGAGGGACTCGGTTCTGTCCGAGGGCTTTGGTGCAGCAGGTTTGGCAGCCATGGCGGCGAAAGGTGATGCTGCAGAGGTGTTCGCGAAGCCACTGCCAGCTGGTATAGATGTCGCCGGCTTGACCTCTTCTTTGTCGCGTGCTCGTTTGGATTCGCGCTCGTCGCCTTTCTTTTCTGCTGCTTGACCGTTGGTAGGCGCATCCTTTGTGCTGTCCTCGGCCGGCTCAGAGATGGACTCATCGCGTGGGCGCTTGTTCTTTGGACTTGTACTGGCTTGTGCCCCTGTGTCTGTAGCCTTCGTGGTGCTCTGGTTTGGCGAGGCCATCTCGGCGTCTGTCTCTTCGATCCTAGCTACGGGGGCAGTCGCGGGCTTGGACATGGCTCCGCCCTCAAGGTCCTTCGTGATGTCCCTCGATCGCTTGCGTGCATGTCCCTCGGGCTTCTCTGAGCCCTTCTCTAGCCGTTCAAGCCTCTTGCCTGGTTGCTTGTCCCCCTCGTTGTCGTCATCCATGTCTTCCCGGCTGCGCTTCCTCCGTAACCGCCCTCGCTCGCTGTCCGATCCTGAGGCGCTGCGGCTTCCTGGCTTTGAGGTCCCGTTCGCAGCATCTTTGGCCTGCTCTAGCAGCGATATCGGATTCGCTGTAGCGTCTATGCTTGTCTTCTGGAACTTCTCGCGGACAGGCCTGCCCTCGCTGTCGCTGCTCTTGTCGCTGCGTGCTGGTGACACTGCGGCCTCTGCAGCTTTGGGCACGGGTTCGTGTTGCTCGGACGAGCTCATTGCAGCGGTACTGTATGTTCGGGTGCTGGGTGTGAGGGGTGTTGTGGTATGCGCTGGCGAGAGGGTCGAGGGAGCGTGTCGTGCAGATAAGGGAGCGCTCGGTGCTGTCGCTGGGGACTGTTTCCTTAGGCTGCGGATGGTGGGTGGGTCCAACTACAATGGTGTTGTTTGCAGCTGTGAAAGGCGCGTTGTTGTGTGACCCAGCAGCGGAGGTGCTGCGGCGAAGCTTGGGGGCGGGCGAGGTACAAAGGGCCTCGGTCTTTCACGCCTGAGAAAGGAGTGCAGCTGTTGGATCGCGTGACGGCGGGCGTGTGCACGGCGAAATCTGGCGAGGTATAAGATGGTGGGCTCGAGCGTGGTGAAGAGCCGTAGCCGCGGTGGGTTCGTTCGGTCGTCCGGTCAATGCGCCTTCGACTCTCTACTCAGGCCCGCGATTGCTGCGCACTCAGATTCTTCAGGCCTGGCAGCCAATGCGCTCGTTACCAGACATGCAATTATACACTGCAGGCAAACACGCGTGAATAGGGGAGGTGACAGGAGACAGCGCGTTGCGGGCGGCGACTGGACGGACAGGCGCAGATTGGGCGCTTGGCTGTCGAGCGCTGTGTTGTCGGTGACGAGGTGGGGTGTGTACTTAGTCTAGACCGATGCCGTCTTCACTCATCGATGATCGATCTGAGAAGTGAGCATCAGAATCTTGGACACAATTCTTCTTGGATAAGATGCGTGAATGTGGTGAACCATTTTGTTTGAGAAAACGCCCGTGTCTCATCAAGACGTGCTGCTCAACCTGAACGCCTGGTATGGTACAACTAAGGCCGACTGTGGCACAGCATACTTCACAGCAGCCGGCTCAGCTAATGAAGCAAATGCAGCCCAGCGCAATGTAGAAGACAAACAGAGGGTATACTGCAATTCCAACACGGTTCCTGACCACGCCTGAGCCGCCCATGATGCTGACTCCTGCCGCCAACGACCACGCAATGAGAACGAGATAGACGGGTATTCTGACGATCATGGGTATGCCCACTGCGCTGAGCAGCGAGGCGATGACGAGCGGGAACAGCGTGTAGCCGATGATCGAGATGGACTGGAAGAAGGCACTCGAGGTGTGTTAGCATGCCACTCGTGATAACGCAGAGAGCTGTCCACGTACATGTTGCCGCCCAGAAGCTTGATCTGCAGCGTCACAACAGCTTCGCCGATCCAGACCATGGCAAAGATGCCCGAGAAGACCAGATCGCGCTGGTCTGCCTTTGCTCCCCGCGAGAGGAACAGGCTGAGCAGCAGACAGAAGATGAGAGGGCCCCACAGATCCCAGTCGCGCAGGCCCTCGCTCATGCCGCCCTGCAGCAGCACATCTGCGTCGGGCCACCTGCCCGCCAGGCTCCTGATGCCACCGCCGAAGCCGTCTGCTTCACCGCGCTCAGCAGCTGCGATGCCGCCGCCCTGCTGCATCATGCCACCGAGCAGGTACTTGGGGTACAGCACCTGCTTCAGCTTCTCCCAGATGGCGAGCAGGTCGCGCGACAGCGTCTCCCACACGGTCTCGTCGATGGTGTTGGTTGGCGCGCGGCGGTCCTCGCCTGGGATGCTCGAGGTCAAGTACGACTGCGTGTTTGCACCGCCGGGCGCGATCCTGCCCGTCAGCGGCGCGCGGTCCGAGGTCCCCTGCAGCGGGTCATCGAGGTCGTCGAGGGTCGCTGCAGTTGTTAGCAGTGCGTCTTGTCGTGCATAGTGTTGTATTCACCATCGTCCGGGTCAATCAGGTCCCGCTCCACCGCGTCGTTGTCGTATCCCGCGTTCGACGTGGACGCGCTGGGCATCATTGCCGCCATGCTGAAAATCCGTGCGAGAACGGGACGCGGGCTAATTCGAAAAAGGGCACGTGGTAAGCTCGAACGTTGTTGTTGAAGATGCGCTTGTATCAAAATGATGCCAGTTGGAGCTCTCGCTGCGGCCGCGCTCCCTTTCCGACCCAAACGCAGTATGGTCTCCGCTGGCAGGGATGTGCGTGGTGGCCTCTAGCGCGTGAAGGGCACCAGACGTTGCTCTTCACTATTTATGCCCGTATCATGCTACCGTTGCTGGCTCCCGTCTCCGTGTTCTCTGTCGGCGGTATATATTGTGTTTTCCGCCTCCCACCTTGAACGCAGCTCCAACATTGTTCGTCGCGCATAATGACTGACCCCGTGCTCAACGATATCTCTCACAGGCGCTTCAACCTGCTGCGAGGAAGCTGGATACTGGTTTCGCCGCACCGCACAAAGCGCCCATGGCAGTGAGTATGGCCTTGCACATGTGTTTGAGACTTTACTGATATTCTTCCAGAGGCGCGCAAGAGGAGCCCTCCAAGGTCACACTCCCAGAATACGACCCCAAGGTGTGTTCACCCCACTAAGCAATCAATTTGATACTCATGCTGACATCGTCAGTGCTATCTGTGTCCGAGCAACACACGAGCAAATGGAGAGAACAACCCAAAGTTCACAAACACGTTTGTATTCGTCAATGACTTCAGCGCCGTCAAGGAAGAGCAGGAAGACTACCACCCAGAATCAAACAGCAAATCACTAGCTTCACGGCTGCTTCGTGCCGAGGCTGTCACGGGAAAATGCTATGTCATCTGCTTCTCACCCAACCACAGCCTCACCCTCGCAGACATGAGTCCTGCCGAGATACTTCCTGTAATTGAGACCTGGACCAACATTTACACATTGCACCTGGATTCGACGTCACCACTTGCTAAGCTTGCCGCAACAAGGTCGATCCCCGAACTCGAGCAAGGCCAGCTTGAGAGGCCAAATGCGCAGTATCGATACATGCAGATCTTTGAGAACAAGGGTCAAGCGATGGGTTGCTCAAATCCACACCCCCACGGCCAAGTCTGGGCCACGACATCACTTCCCGAAGAGCCTGCGCTGGAACTCCAGCAGATGATCAAATACCGTCAAGAGCAGAATGGGTCGCACCTACTTAGTGATTATGCCGCGTTGGAGTCAGAACAAAAGGTTCGCACTGTTTTCGAGAACGAAGGCTTTTGGGCTGGTGTGCCGTACTGGGGCGTTTGGCCGTTCGAGATCCTTTTGACAAGCAAGCAACACAAGAGGTCGCTGGTTGACTTCAGCAAAGAAGAGCGTTCGCAGCTCGCGGAGGCTATCGCAGAGATCACTCGCCGGTATGACAACCTCTTCGAGACACAATTCCCGTACAGTAAGTTCCACCAACGGCTCCCTAGCTTAAACATTTGACTGACGTCACCTCAGGTATGGGTGTTCATCAAGCGCCCCTAGAAGGCACTGCCGATGAGATCGAGTGCAGCCATTTCCACATCCACTTCTACCCTCCTCTTCTGCGCAGCGCAACTGTCCGCAAGTTCCAGGTCGGCTACGAGATGCTAGCCGAACCTCAGCGTGACATCACGCCTGAGCAGGCTGCAGATCGTCTGAGAGGTTGCGGCGGTCCACTGTACCGCAAGAACCTCGAGGAGAAGCCGCAGACGAATGGCGTCAACGGGATCAATGGTATCAATGGGGTCAACGGCCACCACTGAGCTATGACGTGGCTTGCTGTCTACTGCAATTTGTTGAAGAAGGGCGTTCGGAGTACCGGTGGCGACGACATGGTAAGGTGAGAAGCACAAAGTCTTGTTGCGTGCCTCAAGAATTGGTCATGTATTTGCTTGTAGGAGAGGAAGAAAGCATCGCTATAACATAACGCGAAGTGTGTACCGGCGTCGGAGGGCATAGTTGTTCTTGCTGTTCAATATACCAACATACAATCTCCAAACAGCAACCGGAGCGATTGCACCCGCACCATCAATCAAGCCCACAGCATCCAGCTAACCGGTCCCAACGCTCAACGTCTTGATAACTGCATCTGTTGCACTCCGCTCCTAGGCTCCTTGAGGAAAGGTCGACGTCACCGGGCATGCGCACCTTCCACGCGCCGCCCCACCAACAGACCGCTCAACCTGTTCTCGGACCCCGCGCCATCATCCCTCACCAAAACACGTCAACATCAACAACGTACGCCTGCACAACCAGTATCGCAATATCATATTCTAATTTGGTGACAGACCACCAAAATGCCTTCCGCAAAGTACACCGAGACCTACCAGAAGGTTAGCAAGATGGGCGAGAAGCTCAAGGCTGCGGGCAAGCAGGGCCCTACCAACGATGAGCAGCTCAGTGTATGTTTGCCATGGTCGCGCATGTCTTATGGAGCTTTGCTGATGTGTGTCTCAAGCTCTACGCCTACGCTAAGGTTGCTGAGGGCAAGGACTTCAGCAAGGCCGAGAAGCCTGGCATGTTCAACCTCGCTGTATGTCACCCCTCCGCTTTCGCACGAACATCACGAACTCGCGCAAGCAGTCCACCGAGTCAACATTCTGTTCAGATGCATGTCGTGTCATTGAGGGATGGAAGCTGACACATTACAGGGCAAGGCCAAGTACAACAAGTGGCAGGAGCAGGTCAACGCTGGCTTGAGCCAGAAGGATGCCGAGGCCAAGTACATCGAGCTCGGCAATGAGCTGCTCAAGAAGCACGACAACTAGACGACTCGACCGCAATCTGGAAGCGAGGAGGACGGCAATATACTATACCATATGAAGAAATGAAATATACGGCCGATATCGAGCAATGAACGAAGACCGTGTATGCGCCCCGATGCATGCAGAAGACGAATGCAGACCTTGGCAATGGGTATATAAGCCTGTATTAGGACTGCAGACTGTCTCTCCCACATCTCCCACCTTCTCTGCTTTCGAAAATGGCCGACAGAGTGGCACATGCTGTCGGAGACGCCTCAAAAGACGGACATCGAAAGGTCATGTCTGCTTATTGCGCTTTCCGTCTGGTAGAAAATCATTACGACTCGTTGTAAGAGTATTTCTTCGCCACGTCGAAATTGCCGACTGCATCCAACATTTTCGTCATTTCGAGGATATCGCAAAGATAGGGACCGCCCTCCTACTTATGTTTGCGCTTGTGTACCAAATTTGCCAGCTACCGAGTTCATGTATGCCACTCTGAGTGCTCCAAAGGAGCATCACACTCGCGATGAACTGCATCAAAAGGTACTCGCTGTCGGTCAATATTGGATGTGCCATGAGATCGTGGCGATATCTTACGATCTGCATTCTGGGTTTCTTTCTTACATCATACGATCACTCTGCTCCCACCAGAACAAACACGAGTACGAAGCATGTACTTACGGACTTGTTGCTCCAGAAGTTTGTCTGTGCAGTCTGATGTCTGGAGTCTCTATCTGTTGTGTCCTTCGACGGACCCAGGTGCTGCGGTCTAGGTCCTCCTGAAGTTGCGAAACGAGCATGATATGCCTGTTGTGTGTTTTTCGGCCTCGACCGCCTCCTCGAAACGCCGAAAATAGACAAGTCAAGCCTACTATTACAATACAATCGAAGGTTTCATTACGCCATCACTCTCTCCTGTTAAATCGAGACTGTTAAGTGGATCGCTCATGTCTCTTGCTCAAAGAAAGCTAGGACCTCCAAGTTTACTGCCATGGTTGTTGCTCAATCACCTCCGCAAAATGTTCCGACAGTAAGCACGGTCCCGTGATTGGAGAGCGTCCAAAACGAGGACGTGGGTTTATATGGGAGTTATTCGAGGAGAGCAAAGTGAAACCACATGCTTTCCGCGGCTGAGAAGGTGTATAAATCTTCTCTCTGCTCTGGACTTACTTTTTCGCATCAACACATTTGATCTGATTGACCCAAAATGCTCGTGCGGACTCGCTGCCATAAAATCATCAATCATCTGCTGAGAAAGTCAGCTGCCGAAGCACGCCTATGCAAATCACCGAATTATTAGAGGGTCTAAGATCACCACCTGCCTCTGATCTTATTCTCGTATTACTGCATTGAGTCTGCACTGTTTCAAAACAAACATGACGCCTAGCGATGCTACATTCGCCCCTTCAAAACAACGTTCGGTTTGACCAATGCTCCCAGTAGTCTGTTCCCACTCGGAAATTGTCCAACCCTGAGGAAAATTTTAGCTGGCAAGCCAAGGAAGGTCGGGACATCTTCTAGTTCAACTCTAGCTTTCCTGCAGGTCATGGGTCTTCAACTACTTGACTGCGAAGACATGGTCATGTTTGCTGCCAAATACAACCATCGAAGGTCCAGTTTTTGATCAATATGGGCCGTGCTGCAAGACTGTGGATCTATGCCACTCTCTACAATTTGTACCTCTTTTCCCAATGACAGGATCACTCCGCTTCCACCAACAAAAGCAATTCTAGGTCGTTGGATGTTCTTGCAGATTTTTTGCTCCGAAATCTTCTTTGTCTACGTAAATGTCTAGAGTTTCCGTCTGCTTTGTTCTTCCAACGGATCCAGGTGCTTCGGAATCTGGGCCGCAAAGGAAATACATTGCATCTGCTGACGCCAGGAGTATCACTCACGAGGTGTTCGAGAGTAGCAGCTTAGCAACCAGTCTGTCGAAAAAGAACGACATATCTCCATCAGTCTGTTGCTGACTGGCCTTAGCCGACAAGTAATGAGTCGCTTCCGCTTGCTGAATCGCTTTGCGTATATTGTGTACGAATTTCGAAGACGCTCGTAAGCGCTCGTCTTCCTCTGCGATGGATTCCAACTTTTTGCTGAGGTCTAGCCTAGCATGGCACGCCGAGAAAGATACCGCGTAGAATGAAAGCAGTGTCTCTGATACAGACTCTCCGGCATCGTTATTGTGTTTCGCGTGAGAGGCATCGCTGTCGCTTTCCTGATGATACGGACGTTTGGAAGTGTGGTATTGAACCGTTTCCAACACCATCATCATCACCAGCATCAGCGCTAGGGCCGTAGGCCAATCCTCCTCCTTTCTTTGCTTGAATAACAACTCCAAGTAGAAAAAGACCTTGGCAGTAAGCTCTTCGGCCAGCTTCGGTATCTTTTCCCGTATCTGGGCTCGAGCAAAGCAGATTGTTGGCGTCGGTAATCCCATGGCCAAGGGTGGACTGAGGACATTGTAGGCGATGTGCGCGATTTCGGAGGCTTCGGAAGCCCTCGGTATAGTGATGTCATCATGACAATGAACAAGGACAAGTAACTTCAGAGCTTCTTTCAAACAGCTGAAGGACTCGCTGTAGGGTCCCATTCCACGGAAATAGATGAACACAGATCGGAGGACTCGGAGAGGAGACACATAGACAGGGAATGCCGCGAAATGGTTCATGACCAGGTCAGAAAGGTGTCCATGCAGCATTTCTTCTATCTGATCCATTGCTGCGGTCGTTAAAACGACAGGGAACACAGACGATTCACCTATAGTTGGAGTCTCCGCATGATCAGATGGGGGCGGCCATTGGTAGATGAGATGTCTGTGGGTCATAATTCGCATATTGACTCGGGTATGCTCAGTTGAGCTATCTCTGGATCGGATATACCTGATAGCTTGGGGTAAAGCGAACCGTTCTGACAAAGCGGCATCCATGACATATGAGTCACTGACAGAGCTTCTCATCAGAGTGTCTCCATCTGAATCGAGCCGGTCGTGATCATCGATGGTGGAACTGTCGGTGAGTAAGTGAACCGACAGTACCATCGGAGATCCGAATGCGAAGAAGATCGGGATACTGTAGTCGTTTGTCCCGTCTATGACTAAGTCATCTACGAGAAGGGGTGATTCCGCAAGCTGTCGAAACGGCGATCTTTCTCTGATGAGATTTTGAAGCGCAGAAATTCGACAAGGGTGATTAACAAGATCCCCTTTGTAATACTTGAGACAGGCTTTACAGGGAGTGCCGGAGTCGCATTTCTCTTTCCTCTTCCTGCAATTATTGCAGGATCCAATGATCCTCATCAGTGCCGCTTCTGATCGTTGCTTGGGATCCAGACCTCCTTTGCGACCCTTGGCAAGACGTCCCCCGGTATAAGAAGGTGGAGCGGCCATTCGACCAGACTGAACATCCATCTGTAGCGAAACCCACCCAAGTGACTCTGAAGAAGGTGGGAGAGGTGAGACCAGTGATGATTGGATTGACGGCAAATCATCAGTTCCGAGCCGCGAGTATGATGATTGAGTAGATACGGTGTGGTCAGAAAAAGTATTGTGGTAAGGAGTGGAAGCTCGGGAGCTAGCAGATCCATGGTGCAGTCCAGAAGGACCATCATCTGTCACATGAGCAAGCGTCATGTCTGCTGTACTTTTGGGCAGATGATCCCAAGAATGGTTCCATTCGTCAGCGCCCCAATAATCGAGATGATCAGCCGAGTCTGGTGCTGGTTGTAGCCCACGCCAGGACTCTTCATCAGCTATGTTCTGGTCTCCTGGGCCGTTGAGCGGTGCCAGTGCGAACAACGCTACTTGCTCGAGATGAGTGGCTAGATGGTCTCGAAAGTCAGAACGACTCACCACTGCATGTGAGTGGGAGTTTGAACTGATCGATATGGTCCACGATCCATCGCAGAATGGGCAGTCCTCGACTCGAAAAGAGGTCTTCTGAATTCGATACTGGCGAAGGAGATCTGATAGACCGGGTTTACGGAGAAACTGATTGTGGGTAATCCTGAGGTGAGTTTTCACATTCTCCAGTGTCTCGTGCGTCTGTTCGCAGCAAGGACAACGCCACACGACACGATGTTGGTTAAGCTCGTGCTCGAACCATGCGCGTTTCGTTTTAAATGGCTCGACATTGCAGGAGTCGAATGTGCAGACATACGGTCTCAGATCGTCCAGCACGTGTTGTCTACAATGGTTAGACGAGCTGAACTTGTAGGAAGATGGACATACTGCCACTTATGCTCAGCGAGATCAGACTGCACTTCCAAGCAATACGGACAGAGATATGTTCTAGTGTCACCAATGGCAAAAGGTATCCGGGGAAACCTCGAGATCTCTGGATCGACCACAGGCAGAGAGGGCACATCCGTCCTGACCGACAACAGGCTCTTACTGCGGTTATACTCCGAAGGATGATTGGACATGTGCTGCCTTTGTTCGCCTGCTGAATTTTCGTGCGAGACGCCCGTGTCTCTTCTAACGTCGATACGATGACGGCGCTGAGCAATTGCAGCGCATAGTCGAGCGAGCAGTCGATTGTTGTCACGTGTCACCACACGAAACTCCTCTGCTACCAACTCAGAAGCCCAGGTTTCATTGATCTGCAGTCCTTTATTTCTCACTGTTTTCAATTCACTATCGTGCTTGGGAATGAACGAAGAGATCCTGAACAAGGCATCGATCCTCCTGGACGCGGCTTTGTTGAAACTGGCGGCGTCGGCCCGCAAGTCTGCGTCATCTTGGAACCCTTCCAAGCTGAGATCGGTAACGGATGAGGAACATGAGTCTTCATCCAATGGATCGATGCGATCGACAAGTACAGGTGGTGCCACAGTGTAGGATTGGTATGCTTCGATCGGTGAAGCCGGGCCTTCAACAACTTCCAGTGTGATAGATTCAAGGACTATATGCGCGCATCAGCGTTGGTCTTCAGATCACAGTGAGGAAGTCTTTAACATACCTTTACCGAAAAAATACCACAAAGCTGTGAGTGTGCTTCTCAAGGGCACTTCGATATGTGGAAGCGTCTCGGTACCGGGTCCAATATCCGTAGGTCCAAGAAGTAGTATAGATGGCTCATAATTACTCTCCCACTGACGAAAGCGGTCTACCGCCTCGCGCAGCTCCTTTCGCAAGCGAATGTCTCCTTTCAGAGTATCTCTGGTCCGTAGCTCATGCTCGAGACGGGTGCAAGACGACGAACATCGATCCAGCAGGTCGTATGTGGAACGTTGATCCATTTTCAATATCCCAGGGCTCACGCATGCTCGGGTGCACAGAAGTAAATGATGTACTCAATGATCAGTTGTTTATCGTCCGGGAGAAGAAGGCTAGGTTAAGTAAAGCTGCTGATGTGAAGCGTGTAAGATGCAAGTTGGCCGCTCAGCTGAAGTTGAAGGAGCGACCCCGCCCACGTGTCAAATGCGCCACCAACCTTGAAACTTCAGCCTGGTAACATCGGAGACGCAATCCTCTACTAAGCCTCTGGCAACCGACAAAGGGAACCCGAAAGCCCGAGCTCTCTACGCTGATTCCATTCTGGATCTGGTCCATGGCAGGGCTTGAGATTGCAGGCGTTGTGCTGGGGGCGTTCCCAATCCTACTGAACCTGCGAGACTATTACAAGAGAGGCTTCCAACCATTCTCTGAATGGCTGAACTTTGAAAGCGCAATGATAGATCTTCTTGATGAGATTGAACACCAGAAGATGCAATACGACTGGACCATGAACGAGTTGCTCCGCTCGGCGATCACCGACAAACATGAACGAGCTACCTTACTGGGCAACGCACAAGACCCTCGCTGGACGAATGGAGCTCTTCTCAAGAGGTTCGATGAGCGTCTCGGCAAGCATTACCATCGCTGTATCAGGATCCTCCGAAGGATGCACACTAGCTTGGACAGACTCGGGAAGATACTTGGTATAGAGAACGGTCAGGTAAGTGGCAGCTCTTGCATGGCCTTTGATAAAGCTAATGATACGCGGTGACAGGCTACTTGGCTTGGACGACCCAGCAGAGGGCAGTTAGTTCGCGTCCGTGTAAGCATGTCGACTAATAAGCATGACTACATCACAAGCCTGCAACGAGACAATCAAAGGCTTCGAGAGATCCTGGGTTGCAGTGAAAAGTTGTGCGAGTTCCCGACGGAGTCAGACACTATGGTTACTGTTCTATCTTTTGATGAAGTACGTCGGAGAGCCTGCGAAGTAGACGGTGCTTTAAGAACGCGCTGGACGTGTACCGATCCGAACTGCAAGTCTCATCTTGCTAGCCTCAAATTGGGTGTTGGCATCGAAGCAAGGACGCTCAGCCTCATATTCAGCTGGGAAGACCCATCAAGGTCACCACACAGCAAACGGAGGATATCCATCCAGTCCGCTACTGGAGGTGTGCCAACGGTTCAATTCCCGACCAAAGTAACAGCGCAGATATCCAGGCCGATGGAAATTCAATCTCAGTTGGCTGAGCGACAAGCACAGAAGAACTCCTCGAATCTGTTCTTCAGGTTAACTGGACGATCACAATCTCGGTCATCAGGCGGTCTCTTCTCCCCGTCGTTGACTCGTAGTGTTCCACCACAGACTCAGGTCACGCAGAAACCAGTACTAGGACATACGTGGAAACCGATCTTGGACTTGTGTAAGACGCTCAAAGTAGAGCAGACCCACGAGCTTGGTGTCCTCAAAGGTCAGAATAACGAAGCCTTTTGTCTGTTCGACCCGTCCGCCAACTCGACGACATTGACGGATACATCGAGTTTATCATCACTATGCAACATCTTGAATCTGAACACTCGAGATGAGGTGGAGATGGCCAGGAACCAGAGGTTCAGTATGGCCGCTAACATAGCTTGTGCGCTCATGCAAGCTCAGCGCTCACCGTGGCTCTCAAGGCAATGGACCAAGTCCGAGATCTACTTCCTGGTTATAGAGAACCACCCGGCACATATAGTAGATGCAATACCTTACGTTACGCAAACCTACGCCATTACTCTCGCAACTGCGCCTAGTTGGGACGAGCCAACATTAGTCAGTGCAGACGTGGCACGCACAGTCCTTTTCCGGCTGGGTGTGGTCATAATGGAACTTGTGTTCGGACGGCCGATTGAGTCTACGAAGTACTACAAGCACTACGAAGTCAAAGCTGCACTGACACCAGAGGAGGTTGAATACCTTGCAGCTCGACAGTGGGAAAGGAAGGTCTTGTCAGAAGCAGGAGAGCATGTACAGAGCGTGATTCGCCGGTGTTTAGACTGTTCGTTTGAGCCCGAGCCAGATCTGAAATTGGAGGACTTCCGAGCAGCGATATATCGCGGAGTCGTGCTGCCTTTGCTAAACTACAACAAGGGCGCTTGGCTATAAGGAGTAACTAGCAGCCACATAACACATGTGTGCTATACGTACTGTACTACTCCTTCAAGCAGACTAAGCACTATTAGGCAATAATATTAGTAGGCTTTTAAGGAGAGTAAGAGTATTATCGCAGTAGATTAACGCACAGAATATATGTGTAGGAGGATTAACGTGTTTCACCAGCGAGCGCCCCATCCCACTAAGCGCCCTATAAACACTGTTAACATAACAGTGCAACGCTATACTACAACACAGTAATAATAAATTACAGCTTATAAACTAAGATAATATTATTTAGAAGCTTTACTATCCTCTATATCCTCTATTTCTACTATATAAGTGTAGGAGTTGTGTCTAATCTCCCTATAACAGCTGTAGCAGCGTCCTCTATGCACCCTCTTTATAGGTGTCTTACCCTTACTATAACTGCTACCCTCCTTTTTAGTAACTAAGTTAGCTACTTTGCTAATTATAAAGGTCTTATCTGCGCATATATAATATTGCTTATAGGTCTTACACTTAGTAGACGCTTCTATAGCGTCTTAAAGGCAGCCTACTTCCTCCTGTAGTAATACTATATTATACGCTATCTGCTAAGTACCTTTACTTAACTATTTAACCTACTTATCTAATAAGCTTGCGAGAGACCCTTAATAGATTTAAATCTGCTTTTAAATTAGAGTTAACTACTCCTCTACTTTATAAGCGTTGCGTAGTATCTGTTACGATCTCTTATATCTAGCCAATGCTAACAGGCTGTTAGCATTGCACAGCAGGCTAGCGCTATGTTTCTATAGAAGCACTACAAGCAGCACAGTTACAGCACAGCATAATTACTAGTTATATAACTAGCTCACTCCTTAGCAGTTAAGCTAGGTAGGTTAGGCAGACTACACATAACAGCTTACACAGCTTATATTAAGCTTAGTAAGCTTAAGCTCACGCAGCTTATAGTAAGCCTAGTAAGCTATTACAATTATTATAGTATATAGTATGTAGGAACATAACCCTTATAGTTTGTGTTTAACTTTATGAATTAAGTTATTATTAGAATCTTATCCTTAATACTACAGTAAGTTAATCCTACTACTAGCTATTAAACCTCTTCTACTATATTAGACTTTGTCTAGACACAGAAACCCTACTAATCTAGAAACCATACTCTATTCCTAAGAACTAACCTAAACAAGTACAATATTAGACTTTGTCTAGGTACAACTTCAACACTTTAAACACTCTTAAGATAAGTACTACCTTAGGATTACGTGCTACTCCTACTAGCTCTCGTTCGCACAATATAACTATAACTAACCCTATTAAGGCTACTAATATTAACATTAATAAGCCAGATCTCTATTATAGAGACTGTGCTAAGCTTAATAATTAGCTTATATAATAGGACCTCTTCTTTATATTCTAAGGAGAAAAAGTACCTAAAGAAAAATAAGTTACCCTTATATCTAGCTACATACGTAGCAACGCCTTTAAGTAAATTAAGCCCTTTATCTAGCAGACTAATGCAGGAGAAGCCCTAGATAAAGTAGACAAATAGGTCTAAGACTTTAACAGGTTTAAAGAAAAGATTAAGCCTATTTTTAGTATCTTAAATAAACCTATAATTGCTTAATATAAGATTTAGCGCGTTTATTAGACTAAGTTAGCTACTAATTACGCTGCAGAGTTCTAGCAGCTATCTGCTAACACTAACTAGGACAACACCGCCCTAATAACCATGTTCAGACAAGGTCTTAAACTAGCTGTTAAGACTAAGCTAATGCACACTAGCGCTAGCACCAACACCCTTAACAACCTTATTAATACAGCAATTAATATTAATATTAAGCTCTATAAATTATAGCAAGAGCTTTAAGACAATTCTAGAGCGCGCGTATTCTTAAGTAATAAACACCTACTACTACGCAACAACTAATAGCGCACTAATAATATTAACTATAGACAGTGCAGCAGTTGTTATTAATCTAACATAGGACAACACATCTACAATAATATAGGAAGTAGATATTACAGACCTGCTACTATAGACCTATCTAATCTTAACAAAGGGACAGAGTAATAGAATAAGAAAGAAAGCACAAACAATAAAACTAAGTTGACTTACTATAACTATAGCAAGCTAGGACATTTTGCTAGGGACTGCTAAATAAAGAACAAGGTTATTTACTAGTTAAACATACTTTCCTATAAAGATATAGATAACAGAGAAGAATAGGAAGTTCTCTCTAAAGACATAGGGCGTCTGACAAAAGATATAGGACAGCTCCTAGAGAATATTAAGTTAGAATAAGACAATACCTAGGACTACACTAAAGATTGCTTTAATTATATACCTATACTACACTACAAATTCTTTAAGCCTATAGTAACACGCTCTAAACAGCAAGGACAACGTTGCTAGGCTAGGGCCCTATAACAAGAAACCTAGCAGTAGGTTAAGCAGACCCTATAAGAAGCTGCAGATACAGAAGTTACTATTAAAAACAGCCTTATATATAACAAGTATAGGAAAGAATTCTGTTACATTAACAAATATAACCCTATTACAACACAAGACTAGATTAAAAAGTTATTCTGTTAGCAATATTATAATATAGGGACACAAAGAGAGAACGCTGCTGCAGAAATTAAGTTTTAGAACAACTGCAAGCAGGCCCTTATAGTAATTAACAACCTACTAAAGACTAGAATAGAGTAGGACAGTAAATAGATTAAGAAATAGGCACAGAATAATTAAGCTACTCTTAACTAAATAGAGAAATCTAATAGGGATTAGAAACATCTCTTAGAACTAGCCTTTAGCAGGAAGCTAATAATAGTTGTTAGCCTGCAACTAGAGTACAACCTAGACTTCTAAAACTTTAGGCATAAATTGTAATTATAGACTGCATAACGTGTTTCACCAGCGAGCGCCCCACCCCACCGAGCGCCCCACGAACACCGTCGACACGACAGCGCAACAACAACGCGTAATGTCTCAA
>SWKW01000231.1:0-41726 GCA_011058865.1 Didymella keratinophila
TTGTGGTCGAGCGTAATAATCGTGTAATAGTCGCGATTTTGGTGAGGGCGGGCGACTCGGTGGGGGTGGGCGGCTCGGTGGGGAAACACGTTATGCTGTAGCTGCTTAATAAAGTAATGTTTAAGCCTCTATTAACTGCGTACTTAAATAAGCTTACAACACACCTCTACAACAGCTAAGGACTACTAGTAATTAAGAAGAGTAACTTCTTCTACCTATTCTAGAAGGCTTAGATAAGTATGTTTACTTAGGAGCTAATACTTAAGTCCTTTAAGGCAACAGGTATATTACCCCTTTAGCCTAATGTTGTCCTCTAATACTTTGCCTGTAATACCCCTAAGTCCTCTAATAGCAGCGCAAGCTCTTCCTTAGTCTATTCTAGTAAGGATTAGCTTAAAATTAAGACCCTGCTGTAAAAAGTAGTTAGGGATAAGACTAGCAAGGAGCTAAGGAAGATTAGCTGCTTGCTTTACTATATATTAGTCTAGAATTAGCTCCTCTACTATAAAGATTAGCGCCTCTTAGAGGTAGTTAAGACTTAGAAGAAGCGCAAATATAAGAGCAAAGCTCTGCTACTTAAGCCTTAGGAGGAATACTACAGTAGAGCTAAGTTTTACTCTCCTTACAGAGTAGAGAAAGCTTATACTAATAAGAGGATAAAATAACAGAATAAGGAGGCAGAAGAAGTTAAAAAAGCTAAGATAGTAGAGTTAAGACGCGCTAATAAGCTATATAATAAGAAAATTGCTTAGGAGAGGTGTAAGTAGCAGGTAAGAGAGAAGGAGGAGCAGGAGTAAGTAAGAGCTAAGAAGGCTAAGGAAGCAGCTAAACGCAAGGCCTAAAGAGAGCATAATAAACAAGCCTGTAATGCTAAAAAAGCTGTATAATTACCCTAAAGAGGTAAGCACAAGGCTTTACAGTCTGTAGCACTAAGAAAGAAGCAGAATTATAGTGCTGTAGCTGCGCAAAGTAGTGTTAGTACTGCAGAGCCTCCTGCTGCACCTCGCACTTATACTACCTGCAGCAGCCAAACTACTACTCTATATAATTAATTTATATAAGAGAATATTGTCGCATAGGCCTATAAAATAATTCACTAAAATATCTTGTAATAATAGCTATTGTACGTAGCTCTACAGCCTCAATTTTCAAGTACTTATTAGGGGGATTATCGGGCGTTACGCGACTCCGGGCGTTACGCGCACGGACACGGTAATGCTGAACATCGTTTGCCGCCCCGCCCCGCTCTCGTTGTGTTTCCAGAGAAAAAGGCCGCCGTCGAATGGAGACGTCGCTCATCAATACGAAACGTCCTCGAATACGACCTGAAGCGACGCACGCGTTTTCATTGTCCCCGCGTTAAAAGGTTCGCAGGTTGTCGTGATGGCTAATCGGCGTGATGATGTTGTCAGCACCTCGGTTCCAGGACCCACTTGATTCCAGCAGGCTGTTAATCAACGGCCTGGCCCAAACCATCACCAAGTCTTGATCATATGACACATGCGAAGATCTTCCGCCACCTCATTACTGGTACTCTTCGCTCCTGTGATGCACGATGACCACCCTGCAGGTCGCTTAATGACGGGAGCTGTCGCCCCCACACCTTTCGACGTCGTACACCACCGGTCAGCTAAGATCGCAAGGCACCTACACCTTTCGCACTCTGGCCCTCTCAGAAACTGCCTAGCTCATTGTGATCTCTCGGTTGGTGTGTCTCCAAGCGCTCTGTGAGTGGTCGAGATAATATGGCGCAACTTCTGTGATGGCACCAAGCCTCAGCCTTGCGGCAGACAACCCCTTTCAAGAGAGGATGACCGGGATACTCATCGGGCTGAATGACGCGTGCCATGGTAGCCAACATTATATGAACCTCCAGCCTTGTCGCTTCATCGACGTAAGCTTTTTCGAGCCTTTCGAGCATTTCAAGCTCAGGTATCGCTATGGACTACACTGCGCTTCCACGAACCAACCCTGATCTACAACATGATAACAGTCAAGACATCGGAGGTGATTATGAGCGATATTCTTTCAATGTCTCACCTGTCCCGGCAAGGCATGCCAGCAATGGTAATGAACGATGCAATATGTTCAAAGACCATGAGGCTAACACATCCGACGTAGCGACGAACAACTTTCGAGAAGAGTCGGACGACCATGACAACCCACAAAGGCAATCGACCACGGATGCAGCCCCACTTCAGACACGAGACGGCGCGAATCAGACATCCTACGAGATGCAAGACATCGACGAACCTACTCCGCCTAAGCCAACGCCATCTCGCAAGTCTTTGCTCGAGCTGATGAACATATGGCGATGGGAGGTATTTACCTGGTGCCTTGGAACTCTAGGTCTTCTGGCAAACCTCATTCTTGTAGCGATCTCTGACGGCCCGCTACAGAGGAATTGGCACTCGAAAATCCAGATTACGGCATTCGTTGCGGCCCTTACACAAGTCTCTCAATCCGCCTTACTCGTACCCACGGCATCTTCAATCGCTCAGCTGAAGTGGAAGTGGGTTCTGTCTGTGGCTCGCCCGGCCATTGATCTTGATCGTTATGACCTAGCCAGTCGCGGCCCGGTCGGAAGCATTCGACTTCTTTGACATTTTGGGTGGAGACCGTACATCCCACACCAGTATCCACGATACGGCTAACAAGTTAGACATATGGTTTCGCTTGGAGCAATATGCACGGTCTTATTACTTGGCTTTCCGACCTTCATCCAGCAAGCTGTTCAAATTGGCTCGATAGAGATCGAGCACTCAGGCAATCTATTTGCATCTGTGCCACGCGCGGTTCAATATCGCTCTCGAGTGATTCAGAACCAATTTTATGACGAATTATCGGACATGACTACATGGTTTACCCTCGATGGACGTAAGTTCTGCGAGAGATAACGTGGCAGACGTGCCACAGCGCTACTAACGATGATCATTTCACTGACATACCTAGTTCCTGACCTCCATCTCAAAGATGCGATCGAAGCTGGTTTACTAGCCGCCAATGTGACGCACGACGACGTTAGAGCCCATTGCCAGACCGACAAATGCTCTTGGGTACCATATAAGACGCTAGCAGTTTGCTCAAAAGTAGAAGACGCTGCGGATATGATTGTCTTCGACACTGACCGTGACCATGCCACTGCCTTTGATCAGGTTCCGCCGTACGTGCCGGTAGGAGGCGACAACTTTACAGATGCGGGGTACACAATTCCAAAGTATACAATCCCTCTCAGCAGCACGTTCCTTGCGCAGGGCAAATTTTTCTTCGCGGACGAATACCACAGCACCCGTGAGCCGGAAGCGGCGAAGCTTCTACGACAGTGTTCGACGCCAATCAGTTCAGGAAGCAACATCCCAGATCTAGCTCAGATCTACATCACTTATTTCGACCCATGTCTTGGATCGTTTGAGGATCGGAAAACGAACACCAAGCTCTGGAAAGCTCATAAGGCGACATTCAATCTGTGTCTACAAACCCACAGCTTGCACTACGACGCGTCCGGTTTGCACACAAACGTGGTCTCCCAGGAAATCGATGTCAAGTGGGATAACTCCACATATAAAGAAACAGAGGTCACGAGCATAGAAGCCATAACGCGTGCGCAATGGTGTGCACATACGCCGCCCACTGCAGATGTATTCTGTATTCCTCATACCGCTCTCATGTTGATTGGCGGCCAGTTAGTCACTACCCTTGACATCAAGGCTCTTTGGGGGGCTCCGAAGTATGAGTATTACAGCTATTCGCAGTGGGCGCCGAACCTGAGTCGCGATATCTTAGGGCCCGACCCTGGCATATGCAGTACCGATGCTGATCGCGGCTTCGAGGGATTCAAGCACCGCATGGACAGCCTTGCTATCAGCTTGACCAATGCGTAGGTACCTTAACGTCTCTAAAAGGCCCTCCGCTGACTAAAAATAGCTTCCGGATCTCAAACGGTAGTGTCGAGGTGTCTGGGACAGCGTCCACTACGGAGCCAACTATCGAAGTCAATTACATGTGGCTCATCTTACCATGCGCCCTATACATCGCGATAACTGGCCTCTTCATTACGACGGTGGTACAGACAAGGCACCTGCCGCCGTGGAAGTCCTCCGCCCTCGCTTTACTGTGGGGCAAGGAGTTTAGGAACAACCAGCTCTCGACAAAACAGATCAAAATACGTGGAAAACAGGCAGAGGTGCAGCTGGTATATGACGGTACTTCAGGGCGTGTGAAGGGGTCGTGAATCACACCTGGACTGGTTCTTCTTCTGTAGTTTGCGCGATCGTGCTTATTCCTTGTTTACAACAGCCGACAACCTCACCCCACCTCCTTCAAGCCACATAAATATTCATCTCATCACTAGGCTGGCTTTCACTTAATATGACATACAGTCAGCCCACTAACGGCGTGCTCAGGTAGCTTCACCCTAATTGGTACCCATCTCTTAAGTGAGAAGAGACTGCTGAACATAGTCCGCATCATGACTACACTACCCGGGAAAATCCGTCGTCTGCAACACGAGGACAAAGACACAGAGTGTTCGAAAAGAAGGCGCACTATGCAGAGACACGTGAGGCGAAAAACCACGCGCTTACGCAGCCACGTGTAGCACGTGGTCGTAAGCGTGATGTCACGTGGTCTCCACTTCGCACCAAAAAATCTCCTTCACGGCTTGCGAGAACCACAACAACAACAACAAAACAACAAAACAACAAAACAACAACAGAACAACAGAACAACAGAACAACAGAACAACACCCACGATGGCAAAATGAAAGGCTTGCTGCTTCCGTCACGGGGAATCGAACCCCGGCCACATCGGCGCTTGCTAATGAGAGCGATGTATCCTAGCCACTTCTTCTTGTTAGTTGGAGTTGTTGATGAAGGAGGTGGTTGAGCTTACCTAGACCATAACGGATGATTCTTTGATGAGTAATCATGTGCTTGTGACACTATATAATGTCCGATAACAGAAAAATATGAGCAAGGTGCGGCGGTTGGAGAGTGTTCAGAGTGCCAATTCCACTGACGTGGATCGACCCATAACTCAGCTCCTCATCATGAGCTATGAAAAGCAAACAAACCTGAGTACAGAGCTAATAACGACGATATCCGCTCACAGAAGCCAACAGTCAATAAATATGACAGCGATCAAGTAGACTCTCCTGGTTCTGCGATGCTCCGCACAACGGAGAGACGCATGCTGGAGGGCATCACTCACGGCAAAGAACCCCATTATTCCTTCAACCTACAACTGCTCGCGTTACAGAAGCGTTAAGATCATCGAGGCAATAGTAGACGTTCCGGTGGTTGTATACACCTTCAGACCTGATTTCTCGAAGTCTTTCCACGTCACCTCGGAATCAAGTGATTGTCCTGTCTTCCGCGGAAGGCACTCCCCACGTGTCAAAGATATCACCGAGAATCTGTGGCCCCATTGATGGTGTGCAGCGAAAGATGACTTGATCCCGAACAGGCCCGCCAGAATCTCTCCACTTTTGATAAATGTGCTCATAGTCTCGCATTCAGACATGTCCACCACATTGGTGTCAGTGACGAAGATCATGCAGCCCATTGACCTGAGAGAGATGCCGTTCGCAAGCTTCTGCATGGGATCGACCCAGCGCTTTGCATTGCCTTCTTCTTCATACACTCGAGTCTCGAACAGGGTGTCGTAGTCCTGTCTGTCTTGCTTGCTCGCGCTCAGGAGTTGCTCGCGCTCAGGAGTTGCTCGCGCTCAGGAGTCGCTCGAAAGCCTCGATCTCAGCGTTGTTGTATCCGCAAAACATCATGACTGCCTCGAGCCCTAACTTGGAATCTACCAACAAGCATTGCGGCATTTGTTCCACTTGAAGCACCAGCACCTGTTCATCGCTCTCCGAAGAGGAACAGACACCCAAGCATTAGGTCAATAGTACATGGAATGCTTCGAACGGAGTTGCTCTGCCTCTGAGAAGTGCTGAACGAGCCTGACATTGAGAGAAAGACGACGTTCGCTGATGAGGGACTTGTAAAGAGGAGATGTGCATCTCAGAAATGGTAGTATCGATGCAATACTGTCGGCACTTGTGGGAATATTCAACAGCTCTCCAACGCTGTCACGCATGCAGCGGTCGCAATATGAATGTGATCATCTAACGAACGCAGTGCCGCGCAAATCGTATTGAAGTACCCGAGCCTACAAGGTCAGGGTTTGTCGTTGCTATCGACGTGAACTTCACGGTGCTGATTGAATGCTGCCTCTCATGCTGTCGATAGGAACCCCATGGTTGATCATGTCCTTCTGAGTGTCTATCAGCCTACGGAGACCAGGTCAATCATAGCTGAAGTCCTCCCGAAATTCTGAAATCTTGGGCACTGCATCTAGTCTTAGAGTAACATGGCAGGCTGCACTGCACTAGCCACATTTTGGTCGTTTGTGATGGATGAAATGAAGGGCGCAAGGGCGAAGCCACGATGGAAGGTGCTCGAAACCCATCACGCACGGACCAAAAAGCGACAAATGTGGCAGTGACCTCACTGCCCGACATTGTGAATCATCGCCGCCTCAGATCGAGACCACGACACATTCAGCATAAAATGTAAGTGTTGCCACATCATACAACTCACTCATATCCTCCTTCTCCCAATTCCACCTTCACCGCCTAACACATCCACGAGCGAACGCTCACCGTACAAAAGTTCACCCCACCTCCAGATCATCACTCAGCCTTCTCACAAGACACCAACTCCTACGACACACCAATACACAATCATCAAAATGTCTGACGACTGGAACTCCGTTACCAAGATCGGCAGCCGCACTCGCGGTGGCGCCGCTGGACCCCGCGAGGCCGTCATTAAGGGCAAGAGCGCACTGAACGCTGCCCAGCGCAGCGGTGCCGTCATTTCCACAGACAAGAAGCAGTTCACGACCGCCAACACTGCCGTAAGCTTTTTCCCCTCGACTTTTGATTCAAGCACATACTAACCAATCCTAGTCTGGCAACACAGAAGGCCAGCGCCTGACCAAGGTCGACCGCTCAGACGATATCATCAAGCCGAAGACGGTAGGCGTTGCAGTGGGGCAAGCGATCAGCAAAGCGCGCTCAGAAGCCAAGAATGACAAGGGCACGACGATGACGCAGAAGGATCTGGCGACAAAGTGCAACAGCACACCGACCATCATCGCCGACTTCGAGCGCGGCACCGCGGCGCCCGACCAGAAGCTGCTGGGCAACATGGAGCGCGTGCTCAACGTGATTCTGCGCGGCGACAAGATCGGCCAGCCCAAGTTCCCCAATAAGAAGAAATAAGCGCTACGCAGCCAGGCCAGGGTCGCGCACACGCGGCTTTGGTCGGCTTGCTCGACGTGCGAGAGTGCGGAGGGCATACTGCGAAGGCTGCGCGGAAGCGGAATCTTGTCTTGTCTTTGGGTTAGCGGGCGTTAGATGGATATCTCGGTGGAGGAATATCAAAATGGCATGCCTAGGCTGGATTGCTGAGGCAGGAGGTCAGATTGCCACATCAGCCTTGCTGAGCCACGGGCAATGGGTCTCTTACTAGATACTATGAATCTATGAATTACGACCCAATATTCTTCACCGACTGACGGTACTGGTCTGTCCTCTTCATCACTACGTGTCTGCACACACCCAATCGAAATTTATCGTTAAATATACCACCGTTATCAAACGCTACTATCATCTCCCTCGACCTCCGGGGGCCCATCACACATTGGCGGCGCCTCGCTAGGTTCTTTAGGCGGCACTTCTCGCGCTCCATCCACCCTCTCCGCCTTCAAGAACACCGGAATCACACCACCAGTCTCCAGCCTAAACGCCCTATGCCCCACGGCCTCGAGTATACTCGCAATTGCGCCCGAGTGACTCGTCAAGCTCAGGAACGTGTTCTCATCCTCAGCAAAGATATTGTCTAGTAAAGTAGCAAGCCGATACCGGCGCGCAGACGCCGGCTCGCGGTAGTCTTTTTCCCACAGCTCATCGGGTTCTGAGAAGCCAGGTTCAAAGGTAGCATGCTCAAACGTCTTTTCGATTTGGCGTTTGGTGCTGCGCCGGTCGCAGGTGTGTACGCCCAGCGCTTCTCTCAAAAGCTCGACGACGAATGGTGTATACGCCTTGCCCTCCGGCAAAGACAGGTTCTGAAACGACAGATCCGCGGTCTGAAGCGTGCGTGTCAGCGGACTCACGTAGTATCTTTCTGGCGCGGGCAGGCCTTGGGCGAGTTGCTCTGACCAGAGGGCTTGAACGTCCTTGGCTTGCTGCTCGCCTAGGGGGGTTAGGTGCGCGTCTGCCCACACCAGCCCGTCGTGGCCATCGAGGAAAGAGTAGTAGCAGTCCCAAGCTTTCGTGCCGTACTTTGATTCGGCAACATTGTGCCAGCCCTGGCCGTGGCGGCCGAGGAAGAGCACTTTGAACGATTCTCCGGGCTGGGCGGAAGACGCAGCAGAGCGTATGTACGTCTCGAATCTAGTCCATAGTTTGGAGGATGAGGAGGGGGTGTCGGTGGGGTAGGATCGGTCTATGAGGCCGAAGTTCTGCTTTTTCTGTGCAGTGTTAGACAGTAGATGTGTAGCGGTAAGCGCCATCGAATCGCACAAAGTCAAATGTGGTGTCGTCAGTTGAGTCTTCGGATTGCAGGAATACGCCTCTCTGCACCGTGTAGCGGTAGTGGAAGTCACGTGGCGTCTTAGCCGGAACCGGGACCGGTATGCTGTGAGAGTCGTCCGGGGACATGATGTAGAAGATGAATATCAAGAAAATTGAGAGAAGGAAGATAGGCCTGTATTGTGTAAGCCTAGATTTTAAGCTGTGAGAAGGCCGAAGTTCAGTACGTGGAAATGCCAATGCCGAAGATCCTGTACTTATAGGGTGTGGAAGGTGTCAGCATCACGGTTGGTGACTTGACCAAGTCGACGACAGCGAATGTGAGCTGATTCGTGACTCCGTGCGCAAATGCTGGAACGGGATAGTGGTGAACGCTGATATGAGGCTGTGCGCTAGTGACTTTAGCTAATCACGACCTAAGCTTGAGTCACGGTCAGTGACGGTTTAGTGCGAGGTGGCAGCAGTAGTGTACTCTACATATCATGAGCGTCATTTGCTCATTGGTGATCAGAAGAGATCTCAACATAACAACTCTTAGCATGATACATGCGTTCAGCAATCGGACATCTCTGCTCGAGCATCTCGATGTGTGCTTTCATACTGGTGTTCATTCGGGTACATCGCTCTGATATCGTCTATCTGCAGGTCGCTCTCAAGAACTTTTGAGAGCCTTCAACCCAACCGGATCCGGAACGCCGTTGCATGCATGCACCATTCCAGACACTCCTCGTCACATCTCCTGGTACAATACAAGCGCCTACTCTGCTCGCAAGATTCCTCCACATACTCCAGGTCCACACTTACTCACAGGTTCGCACTTGCTCACAAGTTCGCCTGTTGCTGGTCCGCCTCCCTCTCCACCTCGTACTTGAAATCGAAGTACGGCTTGTCAAAGTGGTGCACACGCACGTAACCATCCTCACCACCGGAGCAGTACGAGGTGCCCTGGGGGTGCACAGCGACGTAGTTCAGAGGACCGAAGTGGCCACGCACGCGACCGATTTCCTCGGCGAAGATCTTGTGGTAGAAGCGTGCTTCGAATTTACCCTGGCGGGCAGACGTTGTTGTGACGTCCATGGCGGCCTGACCTCCACCGAGGATGACGTAGTCTTTTGCGGGTGTGATGGCGGCGCTGTTGAGGGGTGTGTCGGCGACGTAGGACTTGAGGACGTCGAGGGTCTCGACATCGACGAGCTTTGCGGTCTTGTCCTTGGAGGCGGTGATGAAGTATGTTCGGTCGGGGGCCCACTGCAGGTCGGTGACTACTTGAGTTAGCGTTGTTCTACTGTTGCCTGGAGTCTGTACGTACTCTGCATGTCAGCCTCGTGTGCGTCGTAGTTGCTGCTGAGCAGCTCGCCGGTCTTGCCGTCCCACTGTGTGATGGAGCCGTCCTCGTGGCCGGAGATGATGTACTTGGCGAGGTACGAGAAGCCGGCAACGGTGGCCTTGCTCTCGTCGCAGACGATGCGGAGGATCTGCTCGTCGCTCTGGGTGGCCTCGACGTCGGGGTTGATCTCGTACACGACGATGGTCGACAGGTGGCCGGCGCGCTTCTCTGTGACACCGAGCAGCTGCCTGCCGTCGGGCGAGAACTCGACGCGCTTGATGGACGAGCCGAACTCCCATGTCTTCAGCAGCTTGCCGGTCTTGACCTCCCACAGGCGCATCGTGTTGTCGGCGCCACCGGTCGCGAGCAGCTCGGAGGTGGGGTTGACGTCGACGGTCCACAGCGCACCGACGTGGCCGTGGTATGTTCCTAACCGCTCGCCATTGTGTGAGTCTGCGTCTGTCAGCGCGTGCCGTGGTACACAGCGGTATTCGGGCTACTGACACCATGCGCACACAACATGGTCCTTTGAGACGGAGAAAATGATGTCGCCATCGGGGTTGTATTTGACCTGTGTGAGCGCGCGCTCGTGCCCGGAGAGAAGGATCGGCCTCATGTCTGCGGTGTGTGTAGGAGCGGGGGCGGTTCGGGGGGTCGGTGGCCTTTGTAGTTGCGGTGACTCTCGCAGTGCCCTGTCGAATGTTCGAAGCTCGCTGTGGGACGAAATTCGAAGCCGCTAGCGTGCCCCGCATAGTCCGTGTGAACGACCATCACCTCTCATCTCGACTTGCCTCACTACCTGCGCATGTCAGATTTTGTTGATGCAATAGTCTCATCGAGAATCCCGACGATCGTCCTGGGTCAACCGCATTCCCTTTTGCTTATGCTCGACAAATCTCCTGTGCACTACTCTGCCTCCTGCCACAGCGCGTCTGCGCTTCCATATCGTTAGGGATACCGGAGAGAGTCTTTGACTCACAGTCATCCTGTAGCATGGGAGCAAGGCCTATACAGAAAATCAGTCGTCAACCTGATCCGGCCATCTGTGACTCATAATGATCGATGACCGACTTGGTCTGTCTTTCGTGTTGCAGGAAAGATTAGACGCTCGCCTCAGAGATCAAGAAAAATAGGAGGTCGTCAGTGTCTCCCGGTCTATCTTTTGCATGTGAATAGCCTCACTGGTGGCTACAACAAGTTTCCCTTCATCTCGAGAAAGATGGGCCCAGCATGTTTCATCTTCGTGTCACTTCTTTCATATGGCATCAGTAAGAAGAGTCGGCATCGAGTACTAAGCCCATCCAATACCCAGAAGTTCTTGTGAATGTCTCCACGAGGAAGATCCCGCTCAAAATGCGAAGGTGAAGAGCACTTTAGGTGGATTCGTGGCATGGCGCAAACGCTCCTGCTTGCCATCGTCTCACGTGTTGTCTACACAACGACCTGACTACAACAGCCCAGGAGCCCAGCAGTAGAGCAGCAGCAGTAGTCGCGGAGGCAGTCACAGTGCGGAGCCATGTCTGACCTCCATTCACCAGATGTCTTGATGGCTTCGACCGCCCTGGACCGCCTAGAGAAACCCCATACTGACCAGTACATCATAGCCTTCGGTTCCAATGGCAGACAGTTCATCGCGACGCCCAATGATTACGCTGCGTGAGTACCTCCACGCTTATTCGTCAGCAATCACTGAGACATCAGACAGTGTGCAGCTGCCTATGGCGGTGCTCAAGCACATCCTCACCAAGCCCGTCAAGAAGATGACCTGGGCGACATACGGCTCTCACCTTGAGTCTTGGTTCTTCGCCTACGAGATGAAGGATGGATCCACTACCTTTCAGGCCGGCGCGGACATACCACCTGCATTGCAACAATTCGTCGAGCGCATTGCCCTTGTCGACGGCCTACGCTCGGCTCTCCGCGTCCAGCTCGGCAACAACGACTCTTTTTTCGCCTGGGCAAAGACGTCATGGGTATGCCACGGCGTGCCAGCAGCAGTAGAAGCTGAGCTGTGTCAGCTGAGCAGCGCGCACATGAGGTCCAGCTCGAGCGCTCGTGGATCTCTGAAAGGTACATTGAGTCAAATCGCATGGCACGAGGACGGCACCTATTTCATCGAGGCACAGCAAGGCTACCTCTGGAACTTCGACTCGAGCATCACTCACAACGCCTGGATCGAACTCTGGTCAGGCAAGACTGCAGCGCCGTCTCTTACGGAGCTATCTGAGCTGATTGTAAGTAACGTTTCCTCACCCGCCGTCACCGTAGACTAATATATCGCAGCTTGTCGCCTTGGATCCTCATGCTCCCGTTGGAGAGACGTTCGCGTTTATCAAGAAGCAGCATGGCGCCCACGAGGCACCATTCGTCATCCACTTCCATCAGGACACTACACATACAGCAGAGACATTCGAGCCCGCGCCCGCAGTCCAGCCTGTTCAAGATACCCGGCTGCGGCACATCGAGCACGAGCCAGAGAAGCCGAAGTTCTTCCGCTGGGCCATCAGCAAGAATACAGGACGCCCGCACCCCAAAGACTCGTGGGAGCTGGAGCTTCAAAAGGGCCAGAAGGTCAAGGTCTGGCAAGACCAAGGGAAGGACTGGTACATGGCTGAAAACGGACTAGGGATCAAGGGCTGGGTGCATGATACGTGGCTCGCCTTCTGTGGCAGCAGGGTGCACAAAGATCCTCGCAGCACCTATTCGCAGTTCCAGGAGGACATGCGTAAACTCCTTGTCCCGGGCCAGCTTCGCGACTTCCCCCCTCTCCGCGACTACATGAGCGAGTGCGCAAAAGCTGCCTGTCAGCCCCTGAAGACGACGACCCAGATCGGCATCTGCGTCCACGACCTGCACACGTTGATGGAGGGATCCGGTCAATACTCGTACGACTGGCTCAAGGAGGAGCGAAACGTCTGGCATCCGGACAAGTTTGCTCGATACTGCCACCCGTCACACAAGGAACAGCTGAAGACATCTGCACAAGAGGTGTTCGTCCTGTATGGTGTGCTGATGGATATGTGCGGGGAGTAAGAAGAGGAGCGGGAACCGCTGATTGAGACAGGAGCCGCAGGTGCTCTTGAAAGCTCGTTTTGGCGCGTGATTGCATCGTAGCAGCGTTAGGTTGGATCACGATAGCGGTTCGTCGCTCTACTTTCTACATGTTCGCCCCAATGGTGGCCAAGGTGCCGTCCAGATCAGGGTCTCCCATCCTGGGTTAGTACGTAATGCGAGACCGGCGCGGCAAAAGTCTGGGACTTTCGCGTCGGACGCATTGACACAAAGAGGACGCGTTGACCTTTGATGAAGAAAATTTGAGTCATGTCTTTCAGGTAATATCTTGCGCTGTACCTACCCCATCCTCGCGGATCCTGCTGCCCTCTGCCTAGTCTGGCTGCGATACGCTGGCTTGGCCCGGTTTGGAAGGACGATGAATCCGATGTGCGGCGCAGGACGCGCTGTGCTGCGAGGCCGTGGATTGCCGCATACAGCTACCCCGCGATCACAAAATTCACATGGGCTGCAGCGTGCTCATCGACCCCGCCAACCTTTCCACACCCCTTCGATTGCGCGCGCTGTCCGGCACTTCAGCAGCACCAGGGCCATCATGACGGCGACCAAGATTGACGGCACGGCGATTGCGAAGAGCATCCGCGAGCGGCTCGGCGGGTACATCCAGGAGAAGCAGGCGAGCAACCCGCGGTACCGCCCGAGTCTGAAGATTGTGCAGGGTACCACGACACGATGCCATTGAGCGAAGATGGATGCTGACAAGCGCAGTCGGCGACCGCTCCGACTCCAGCACCTATGTGCGCATGAAGCTCAAGGCGGCCGAGGAGGCCAACATCGACTGCGAGCTCGTCCAGCTGCCCGAGGACACGAGCGAGAGCGAGCTGCTGCACCGCGTGTACGCCTACAACAACGACCCGGCGGTGCACGGCATCCTCGTGCAGCTGCCGCTGCCGAAGCACATCAGCGAGTACGAGATCACCAGCGCCGTCGCCGACGAGAAGGACGTCGACGGCTTCGGCGCCGCGAGCATCGGCGAGCTGGCCAAGCGCGGCGGCAAGCCCCTGTTCACGCCGTGCACCCCCAAGGGCGTCATGGTGCTGCTGCAGGAGGCGGGCGTCGAGATTGCCGGCAAGAACGCCGTGGTGCTGGGCCGCAGCGACATCGTGGGCAGCCCCGCGAGCTACCTGCTGAAGAACGCCGACGCGACCGTGACCGTGTGCCACTCGCGCACCAAGAACCTGCCCGACGTCGTGCGCCAGGCCGACATCGTCGTCGCCGCCATCGGCAAGGCCCAGTTCGTCAAGGGCGACTGGCTGAAGCCCGGCGCCGTCGTCATCGACGTCGGCACCAACTTCATCCCCGACGCGACCAAGAAGAGCGGCCAGCGCCTGGTCGGAGACGTCGACTACGAGAGCGCCGCCGAGGTCGCCTCGCAGATCACGCCTGTGCCCGGCGGCGTGGGCCCCATGACCATCGCCATGCTGCTGCAGAACCTCGTCGACTCGGCCGACGCCACCTTCGACCGCCAGACGAAGCGCAAGATCACCCCGCTGTCCATCAGGCCCCAGGACCCCGTCCCCTCCGACATCGCCATCTCGCGCGCCCAGCACCCCAAGCAGATCACCCAGGTCGCCCGGGAGGTCGGCATCCTGCCCCACGAGCTGGAGCCCTACGGCGCCACCAAGGCCAAGGTCGACCTGTCGCTGCTGAAGCGCCTCGAGCACCGCAAGAACGGCCGCTACGTCCTCATCGCCGGCATCACCCCCACGCCGCTCGGCGAGGGCAAGTCGACAACCACCATCGGTGTAGCACAGGCATTGGGTGCCCACCTCGGCAGGATATGCTTCGCCAACGTCCGCCAGCCCAGCATGGGCCCTACCTTTGGCATCAAGGGCGGCGCTGCGGGTGGAGGCTACAGCCAGGTCATTCCCATGGACGAGTTCAACCTGCATTTGACCGGCGACATCCACGCCATCACTGCCGCCAACAACCTGCTCGCAGCCGCCATCGAGACCCGCATCTTCCATGAGAACACACAGAAGGACGCTGCCCTGTACAAGCGACTGGTGCCTGCGAAGAAGGGCGGACGCGAGTTCGCCCCTGTCATGTTCCGCCGCTTGAAGAAGCTGGGCATCGACAAGACCAACCCCGACGACCTGACTGAGGAGGAGATCACAAGGTTCGCCCGTCTGGACATCGACCCCGAGACCATCACATGGCGCCGCGTCCTGGACGTCAACGACAGGCATCTGCGAGGCATCACCATCGGCCAAGCGCCCACCGAGAAGGGCCAGACCCGCGAGACCGGCTTCGACATCTCCGTCGCCAGCGAGTGCATGGCCATCCTCGCGCTCAGCAACGACCTCGCAGACCTCCGCGAGCGCCTTGGCCGCATGGTCGTCGCCAGCTCCCGCAGCGGCGAGCCCGTCACCTGCGACGACATCGGTGCTGGTGGAGCCCTGACCGCACTCCTCCGCGACGCCATCAAGCCCAACATGATGCAGACCCTTGAAGGAACCCCCGTCTTCGTCCACGCCGGTCCTTTCGCCAACATTTCCATCGGCGCCTCATCCGTGCTCGCCGACAAGCTCGCACTCAAGCTGGCCGGAACCGAGGCAGGCGAGAACCACGACGAAAAGACCGGCTTCGTCGTCACCGAAGCCGGCTTCGACTTCACCATGGGCGGCGAGCGCTTCTTCAACATCAAGTGCCGCTCATCCGGACTCGTCCCCGACACCGTCGTTATCGTCGCGACAGTGCGCGCGCTCAAGGTGCACGGCGGCGGCCCCGAAATCAAGCCCGGCGCGCAGCTGCAAGAATGCTACCGCACCGAGGACATCGAGATGCTGCGTCGCGGCTGCGTAAACCTCAAGAAACACATCGCCAACGCGCGCTCCTACGGCGTCCCCGTCGTCGTCGCCATCAACAAGTTCGCCACCGACACCGACGCCGAAATTCAAGTCATCAAGGAGGAATCCCTTGCTGCGGGCGCCGAAGACGCGATTCCAGCAAACCACTTCGCCGAGGGCGGAAAGGGAGCGAAGGACCTCGCTGAGGGTATCATCAAAGCATCCGCGCAGCCGAAGGACTTCAAGCTCCTGTACAACCTGGACAACACCGTTCAAGAACGTATGGAGGAGATCGCGAAGAAGATGTACGGCGCATCTGCCGTCGAGTTCAGCGAGCTCGCGCAGAAGAAGGTCGATACGTACACCAAGCAGGGCCTGGGCAACTTGCCTATCTGTGTTGCGAAGACGCAGTACTCGCTGTCTCATGACCCGGCGCTCAAGGGTGCGCCGGAGGGCTTCACGGTGCCGATCAGAGATGTGCGTATGGCCGCGGGTGCGGGCTATTTGTATGCGTTGGCGGCGGATATCCAGACTATTCCTGGTCTGCCGACCGCGCCTGGGTACCTCAACATCGATGTTGATACCGAGACTGGTGAGATTGATGGCATGTTCTAGATGGGTTGTGGTTGGAGTGAGGTGAAGCGATCAGGAGAAGGAAAAGCAAGAGATATGTTCTCAACAACTTAGCATATGGCGTTACGGAACGGACTGGGACACGACATTGTAGCGATATTCAACACAGGGATGCATAGATAGCATACGACAGAGTCCACTCAAAGATGGCTCGAGAACAAAAAATTCATCACATACTTCAACTAGATTCATCCTGCTGCCACAATCTACTGCAGAAAGTCAAACTCTATGGCAGCGCATTTACGGCGTCCATGCGATTATCTTGACCACCATCGCGCCGAAGAAAGGTATCGGAGTGTTGCCGAAGTATCTGCCACGTCCTACAGAATGTGCTTTCTTGGTGCTGTCGATTGCTTTCATTAACGTGTTGATCAGTGTTGGATTGCTGCATCCGCAACATCTGTCTCTGCTGCTGCAGTATCTCTTCGATTGTTTGGGAATCTGAGGATCCGCCTGCGCTGCTGAGGTTGTGAGGGTCGTGAGTTGGAACTTTCATATCACAAGACCGTCAGGACGACTGTGGTTCTTGATTGTGCATTTGGCCCGGCTGTAACCTCTTGATATCTATGCTATCGAGGAAGGTCTGACAGCAATCTCTCCTGGCCGGCGATCGACCACCCGTGAGCCTCGAGCAGCACATGACCACTTCCTCCCTCTCTCTGCCCGGATTTAAGCACCACCATGCACACCCAACTGACAGCACGATTGTCTTTCGCATGCAGAGTGATCATGATGATTTTGTGTTCTACCGGCATATCACATGATACAAACATCGAAGGCAATCTTGAAGGAATTCTGCACGCCGCCTGCCTTTCCATCTCGCAGCACACCAGACTCCACCACCACGTCAACAAACGATCGTCCCTCGACCCGTCTCGCACACCTACCAAACCGGCTGGAGCTTAAACGCGTCCATAGTGTAAGTCCAGCTCTCGACACTCTTCTCGTCGTCCGCGCACTCAAAAGCCGACCTATTGCCCGCCCAAAGCGGGCGCTGCGGCCACTGACACAGCTGCTGGACCTCACCAGCATAATCGCCCAAGCTGACTGCCGCTTTCAACCTGCTCGGCTTAATTCTGTTCTCAACCCAATCAATGATTGTCGCCATGTTGTCCTGCGGGTAGTGACCGGGCTGCAGACTGTTGCTGCCGCAGTGCGCCGCGCCGGGGATCAGGTGGAGCTGGTACCATTCGTCCATGGCCTCCAGGGCTTCGGTGTCCGTCAGGTTGTGGTACATGGTCGAGCGGACGGATCGCCAGTAGTGCACTGATGAGGCGGCGGGGATTGAAGGGTCGGACTCGCCGTGATAGTGCAGCAGCTTTGCGCCTGAGGACTAGAACGGCGTCAGGTCGGGGAGCGTTGTTTGCAGCGAGTCGAGATAGCGAATCATGCCCGTATTAATCCACCTGTGAGATGTCAGTATTGTGTGAAGGGGATGAGATTGGTGCACTTACTCCACAAGGGTGTCGTAGGTCACACCGTCGAGGTTTCCGGGGTTATCGAAGTCGAAGAGCTGGATGAATTTTGTGACATATTCTCCGCCCGTGGAGGGGATGTTCAGCTTCCAGGAGCTAGTGGTATTGTCTCATGTTGGATCAGCGTCGCCCAGGTCAGAACCGATTTGCCACGAGAGGTAGGCGCGCTTGCCATCGGACGAGTGAAGACCATCGTAGACAGCCTGTGCGACAGCGATGTCGTTAGCAATTATCGTGCCGTTTTGCTCGGGCTTGGTAGACGACTGGCTGCCGGCGGTACCGCCTCCCATATGACGCTTGCTGAAGCCGAAACCGAGCGAGCTGCTGGACTCGGCAGCGCAGTACTAAGACTCTCCAATCAAGGAGCTGAGGTTGAAGTTAAGCTGGCATAGATCGGTACGGGAGATGACACCATCAGTACGGCCACCAAGGGGATTGTAAGCAGCGATAGTGACGTTGACAATCTTGTTCAGAGCGCATGGAGGAGGGAAGTAGCCCATGACCTGCTCCACTGTTGCAGGGTGGACATGGTGGACCTGCTGCTGAGCAAAGCGAAAAGCAGGAGCACCTGCGACGACGACGCCGTCGTACTCCGTACCCCAGCGCTGGACCTGAGACATGCCCTCGCGACCTCCATCAGAGCAGCCTTTGAAGTAAGTGTACAACCTGGTGTTGTTAAGACCGTAGAAGGCCTGTGTCAGGGGCTTGCCGATCTTGGTCAGTTCTGCAGCATGTTAGCAATGCGAGAGTAAGGGGCGAGAATATGCATACCTCCAAGAAACAGTGTAAGCGAAAGCACGGGTAGTGTCTCAGTTGATAGTTCCATTGCCATAGAGGACCTTCTCATCGTAGCTGTAATCGAAGGTGTCGTAGCCAGCCGCAGTAGCTCCTGCTGCAGCGCCGTTGCTCAAGCCACCGGTAGCATCAGAAGAAAGGGAGAATCCACCTCCGCCGCTGAGATAGAAACAGTTCTTGAAGTTGGAAGGCTCAGGGAGGGCGTACTTCAGCGCGATGGTGTCGTTCTTGCCGATGTGGGAGTAGCTGACCGTGACGTTGCAGTAGTTGTAGGTTGCGCCGCCAGTGAAGGCACCCATCATGCCGCCTCCGACCGAAGCATTGTAGACAGGGGCCGCAGTGACCGTGTCAGAGAGCAAGTTCAGGCCAAGAAGGGTGCCATCGACAGGGAGAGCTGCCTGCACATTTGAGACGGTGCAGAGTGTTGAGAGCGACATGTTGAGGTTCAATGTCTGCAGAATGGAGATAGAGTGAATGACATGACTGCTCAAGTGAGGCGATGGCGATGGATTCGAGCATCCCCAGCCAGCTTATATCGGCGCATCTTAGAGTCACTGTCAACGTATGCGTTCAACTGCAATCTTGGTCAAGCAAGGAATCTGGATCTCGTGGCTAGGCTAAATACGACGCAATGACCGCAGTATTCATGTTCGTTGTGTAAATCGACGCAATGAACGTGCAAGGTAGTCAGTGGCTCAGATGTTTCTTTGGTGGTGAGCCTGCCTGCTGGAAAAGACTTTATCCTTTCTCAGTCCGTGCGCACTGTCCTTCACCAAAACCGTGCAGAACGGCCACCAGTTGTAGCACCGAAGCCAGACATGGTAAGCGACTGATTTCTAGCTGCAGTTTGTACGGGAGTACCCGAGTGATGGCTACGTTTCATGGACTGCATTGCGTGGACTCGAATGGTTGTGGACGCGAGGCTGTGCGCCTTGCCGCATTTGCGCGGTATGAAAGGCACCTAACTTTGACAGGAGCTTTCAGCCCTATGACGCGTGGACGTGTACTCCACATAGAAATGCTCTACATCAAGCAACCTGGGTGCATTAGAGCTATCGAGCTACGGTCAGTCTTTGTATAGATCATTGCTTGAGTTCAGTGTCTTCACTCTGACGACCTTACCCTTCGCGTCAAGCACACCTGCCTCAAGACCTCAATCTCTCTACCACTTCTGTGTCCACCTGCGTCTGCTCCTCCATCCTTTTTACCTGATCCGCAGCGCACGTTCTTCGCCCAAAGACACCAAATTCAATAACACCCTTCGTCGACTCCGTCTCAGTATGAGGCACAGGGAGATGTCGGGGCTGCTCGAACCAGGACCATGCTCGTCTATCCTCAGAGGAAACAGACTCAGTACGGTCCTTCATGTTTAGTACAGGATCGGGATTTAGACACAGCATTTCCTAATTATGGACAACTGCCTTCGCATTACAGCCATCCGCACTGCGAGGGTAGCGAGCATCTGCGTAGCGAGCATCTGCGTAGCGAGCATCTGTAGCTGTAGGCCGGAAAGGCAGTCTTCACAGCGTGGAAACACTGCACCGGTCTTGCCATCCAACCCATAGCTATCCCACAGCCGTTCAGCAGCGCATGCGCCGGCAGTTGTCCGTCTGACATTTGTGCCTTGGTTCTGCTGTCGATGCTGTTTTCAATAACATGTCCGGTGTCGTTTCCAGTAGCCAGACGTCTCTGGAACCGAACTCTCGGTGCATCGTGCCCAGGTCCCGCAAAACTTCTCCAGTTCGATCTGGTCCTGGGCGGTATGAAAGGCCATGTATCAATCATACTGGTGTTTGACACGAAGTTGTGAGTCAAAATGTTGGATGTCGTACCTGAAGGTGTGCTTGAGGGCAGACGAGGGCTGGGGTGGGATATATTGTATCCAACATCGCCTCCTACAAAGACATGATGGGCTGAATGTGGGCCCAAAGAAGTTTGCGTGTTCGCAGTTTTGTAGGGTGGTATCAATACTGTTGGTTGATCATAGGGCTTCTAAGTCTACATCAAAGCAACGCTATTCAGTACGGAAAACATGCATCTCTGGAGTATCTCCAACGCCGCTGAGCAGGTACATCTCAAAGGCCAAATGTATGAGCGCTCAAGACAGGCCAAGGTTAGACATGGCTTTCTCGTAGTCATCCCATTTGGTGAGGGCGCCAAGCGCACGACGCTGGTGTGCGCTGAGGAGTGTCATACCGTAGATGTAACTGGCGTTGACCCAACCGAAACTACTTGATATTAGCAAACTGTATTGAGGGTAGGGCTGACTTGTGGACTGCTTACCCTTCACGAGGCACGCCCTTGAAGTCGCTGCCCTGGTTGCCGTACTCAGCCTCGACCCTGTGGGGATCGATCTGTCTTGTGACATCGTATTTTTCGACGACTACTCCGTTGAAGTCGACGAAAGCCTTGGTTACCATATACAACCATCTGTAAGACAGTCGCTGAGCCTCCTCGTCGAAGCCATAACGCTGCAGACCGACCCACGCCAGGATCTGCTGTGGTGCCCAGCCGAAGGGATAGTCCCATTGACGGTTAGGGCGATCAAGGCCGACCTCGCCACGGGACTTCTCAGTACCCGAGACCAATCCACCGAAGACCTCGAAAAGCGGCAAAGCCTTATCGACAAGAGTCTGGGCTTGACGTGGTGTCGCAAGACCTGACCACATGGGCCAGAAAGTCGTCGCGGATTCGTAGTTGGTGCGTTCCTTCTTCTTAGTGTTATAATCAAAGTACATGCCAGCTTCCTCGTCCCAAAGGTACTTGTCGACCCTCCTGCGTCGCTCTCTGGCACGGCGCTCCCAGACCGCAGAGTGCTCGATGTGGCCGGGCTTCATGTCACTACATAGGAAGCCTTCTGGTACCTCAAGCTTGTCGTTGAAATGGTTGCGAATCACACGACCAATGTCAACCTCGTACTTGTATAGCAGGGCGTTGATATCGACACATGCTAGATCAGCAGCGACGTTCTCGAGACGGTAGGACGTGTCGTGTCCAGACTCGCGCACGGCGCGGTCATGCAGGAAGTACTCGTCCAGCTCCTCGAGAGTCTCTTCGTCGACGCCCTTGCGGTAGTTGTACGCTTCAACGAAGTCCTTGAAGCTCATGTTGTGCTTCTTGGCGTACGGCTCAAGAACGTGTTCGAAATGCGAGGCCTCGGTCTCAGGTGGCACACCCTTACCTGTCGGTCGGTAGCGTGTAAGGCCAGTCTCCGGATCCAGTCGAGGGGCATTCATCCAGACCGAATGGTACTCTTTAATAGCTGCAAGGATGGCGTCCTTGAGGAAATCCAGGGCGCCTTCCTCATGCTTGATACGTTCGTAGACACGCAGAGCCATGTCTGTTAGGAATGGAGGTTGTGACCGGCAGAGGTAGTACGTTCGGTTGGCGTTCAAAATCTTGTTGTAATGCTTGATGCAGAAGCAGAAATGGATGACCATCGACTTCACCAAATCGACACGATCATTGACCAGAAGACCAAGTGACTCCATGTAGCTGTCCCAACCGTACAGCTCGTTGAAACGGCCGCCAGGCACTACGAACGGGAGACCCCTCAGGTCCTCCTTGCCAGTCTCAGGGTCAATCCACTTCTCCATGGCAATAGCGAGCAGACCCGGTGCCTTGTTCAGGTCGCGCACGTACATCTCGTCGTCGACAGGCTCCTTCAGCCATTGGACGTCAAGGCGCATATCTGGGTGTTCTCTCGCGATGCGAGTGTAGTATTCGTATTGCTCGGGAGCACCAGGAGGAATGTAGATACGGGGTCGTGGGTCGTCTGTCCAATCCTTGGGATCGACGCCAACCTTCGCAATGTTGGAGCCATCGATGCGGCGCGTGAGGCCATCCCAGAAAGAGAACTGGATGAGTCGTGACAGGCGGTTTACGGGGTTTTCGTTCAGACGCGCTTCGTCAAGGACAATGGTCTTGCGGCCGTAGTCCTTGGCGAGGGTGAGCTCTTGCAGCAGGTTGGAGAGCATGTATGTGCCGCGCACATCAAACTTGTTGTGGGCATTGGACGCCAGGGTACCGAGCGACAGTACCTATTCATGTCAACATTATGCGTGAACGCGTCTTCCATGTGTCGAACGCACCTTTGGCCCCTTGTCGTCGATTGTGATCTGGTAATTGCCGTCCGAGTCCTCACGAGAAAGGAGCGTCTTCAGAGTCTCGTCGACCTGAACCAGGAAGCGGCGGGGCTGGAGAGATTGCTCGTCTGCGGCTGTCAGCATGCGCCCTCTCATAGAGGCATTGGCGGCTGACCATGGCTGATGCGGCGGCCCTGGGTCACGCCCTCGGACAACGAGCCATTGCGGGCAGAGCGGTCCACGTTCTGCAGTCTGTCAGTACTCGCACGCGCTGACATAGTCGCGGGCCACTCACAGCCGAGTAAGTGCGTGCTCGGGCATGCTTGCGCGAATGGCTCTCTCCGTAGTAGACCTGAGGTGTTGCCAAGGGATCGTGCGCGACGGTTGAGGTACGACGGGGCTTTAAAGATTGCGAGCTCATGCTACGGGGGACGGACAGGCCGGTGCTGCTCTCAGGCGAAGTGGGTGTGTGTAATGGTGAGCGCTGAAGATACTGGTGCTATGGCGTAGGCTATGACCTAGTGTATTAGCACGCCGACACACTGGTGGGGACGAGTGGTGGGGCACACGCTGTGAGAGATGTTTCTAGGATCCAAAGCTGTCACGCGAGGGCGAGCGTGCAATGCAGAGGGTGAAGAGAGTGTAGGAACGAGAATGTCGGTGAGGCAAAAGCTAGCAGTTGGCGCAGACTTCGCGATACTTCCACTACGCAGCATGCAGGTGCAGTCACGGGCAGCTGAACGGGCAATGGCGAACGCCAATCGCCAGCTGACGGCAATGACAAGTGGAGCGTTTGACCCAGGAGAGACGCAGGCTGAGGAGTCATTGCCAATAGCAACCATGCGCCAGACGAAGTCGCGATGTCTCGTTGCACCTGCCCCTTCTTCCCCAGCAGTCGATTCCTTTCGAATCTCGGAAGCAAGCGTCACCTCTGCCTTTCGAATTCGAAAGGCCCACCGAGACGTCATCGCTCCCCACGTTCGCCCTCTCAACATCTGCTTCAGGATTGCCGTTGCCCATCAATTGCTCTTTGTCTCCTGTTTTCGTTTTTCTGTTGCGCATGCACTTCGGCGCGACTGCAGGAGCACTGGCTGCAGCTCGCGCACTGTCACTGGCTCGGCTGTTGGTCAGCTAGCTCTGGTGCGTGGGCGTGCTGCATCACCCCACGCCAGCCACGGAGCCTCCAACACACGGAGATAGACATCAGCAATTCACACATTGTGTGAGGTGGGCAGCAGCGCAGGGGATGCACTCTTCGCAGGTAGTCTGCGTGGTCGAGCAGCCACATTGGTAAGAAAGCTGATCACCGTGAGCAAAGCCCTGAACAAATTCGCGTGTCAGCAACTCCTCCAGCGTGCCTTCCAAATCTGCAAGGCTGCAAGGATGTCAACAAATCTCGGCTCTCCAAAAGCACCGCAACCCGTGAACTTAACGCAATGCTCATATGTATGGGATGTTATGGTATTTATTCTCTTGCCTTCTCGTCGATCGCGGCTCTTTTCGTGGCCACTATTATACAACACGAGGTCATGCATCGTGTCTTCCAAGGATCTTGGGATTTGCAAACAAAGAAAACAGCAGCGCTATGCAGAAATGAAGTCGAAACCCAGAACACCAACGCTAAGAATGATCGACCGAGGTCAGCAAACACCAACATGCTCAACACTTGAGCTTATGCCGCGTTCCTCTCGCTCCGCCTCTTCTTTCCAAGACTTCTCCAGCTCCACTTCTTCTCGCTCCTCTCTCGTACATCGGCTCGACTCAAGGTGTCCGAATCCGGTCGTGGGCTGCCGCAGCTATCTGACGATCTTGAACCGGTTTCGATGCTGCCTGTGTCGACGCGAGCCATCTCGACCGCGAACCTCTGCAGGTCGATACCCTCGGCGTCAGGGCAAGACAGTTTGCGGTTATCGAGGTCTCCGTGTGTCATAGCGAGGAAGCCTGATGTGAAGCAACCGCCGTAGATCTTCAGGGCTTCCAACGATGCAGCCTTCCTCAGGGCGATGTTGTACCTCCTTGCGTCGAGGTCCTCGTCATCGGACTCGCTCAAGTCGTCCTCGAAGCGGTACAGCTCTGACGACTCTGCCCATGTTCGGTCTTCCTCACATAGAAGACTCTGGAAAGCAGAGCGCTACAGACGATGTCAGTAACACTCAAAAACAATCGACAGACAGGCAATGTACCTTAGTGTATATAGAGCTGTGGAGTCTGAGGTTCTCCTCTGTGAGACGCTGTCCAGGCTGGACCGTCTTGTTGGTCTTTACACTGAGGCGGCCAACCATTGTCGATGTGTGGGGTGTGGAGATTATGATGCGGAGGAATTTGACTCGATGATGTTGTTTGCGAAGACCACTTGAAGGCTTGTGATGGCGTTGATGTTTGCTGGAGTCAGTCGAGCTGCTGATGGTTGTGAGAGCTTAGAATGTGGTGCCTTCCCAAGTATCTTATACAAGCATACCAAAAGACATCTCAGCTGGCGAACAACGCGTCTTCCCGCGAACGGACGCTACGGCGCCGCCTGCGGCCTCATCTTCAAGGATTCTTACCCACCACCAGAGTGCCAGTAACGTGGTACACGCCAACACGGCCTGCCACATCGCATTCCTGTTGTCGCTTCTCGGCCTAGATCAGCGCTTGCTCGCTTTCGGCTGCTGTCAGAACAGGGGCCCCATGGCTGATCCCCTGGGCCCGAGCTCAGGAACCTGTGCCTTTGCCAAACCTGGAAATCAGTGGCTTGCTGATCCAATGATGGAAGATGACCACGGATCTGGGGGACAGCGAGTCTGGCCCCAAAAACCATCGACGCAAGCCTCAAGTGATGACACGTGGCCGGCTACTCCGGCCTCTCCATACAGTTGCTTTTGCGGTAGTGGATGCTGAATCGTCCTCTCAATACACTGCTCAACGTTAATGCCTCAGGCATCACGTATCCTCGTTTCATGCATTATGCTATGGCGGTCGCCAGCGTTGCGCAGATTACACAACTTGCAATCAAACATCTTGAAACAGCACGTCGCAGACTCCGAGCTCCTGTGCATCGCGACCCCATGTCAGCCTACACCCTGCAGCATCTTGGGAATTGCAAATCGAACCTTGCGGCAATCATTGGAGGTTTGCCTAGCTGCAGACCCCGGCGATTGTCTGCGGATCATTCCATGGCGCGCAGAAAAAGCATCAAGTTGTGCGTTGTCTGCGGCAAGCGAAACACCTAGCACAAATCCCAAGGCAGGAGGATCGAGAAGTTCACCAATCTCACGGCGATGCAAGGAAAGCGTTCCTGACAGCTTGGATGCAGGGATCTTTCCTTCATTTGGCTGTGACACAGCCGGCCCGTGCGACTGCCTCCACAGTTACACATGGCTGGCAATCATCGCAAACCTCCTTTTTCGCGCAGCTTCTTTGTTGTTCTTTGTTTCCACGCATACCAGCGAACAATTACGATGAGGAAGATGAGATGCTGTAGTCTGACCCATCTTGACAGGGATAGGGGCACAACGGTGTTTTCGGAGTCCACGATAGCTCAGCTTAGCCAGAGAAAACGACTTTCGCTAGGTGTTGTCAGCCTCGCTACTCCCGGCTCCTGTCTCCACCTCTAGCTGTCGTCTACCGCCCAACAGCAGCAGCTTTCGCTTGTTTCCGTGGAGACCGTGCTGGCGCCAATGGTTCTTGAAGGCTCTTCCTGCGTTCACGCGGTCGGACTTTTCGACCGGCGGCGTTTCTGTCTGCTGAACGGTAGAGCATGCTATTGCTTTGCTCAGGTCGCGGCTCGCGCGTCTCTCAGCATGCCCACGCTCCAGACCACGCGACAGCAACACCCACAGCAGCAACTGTTGAGCTGCATAGACTCGTGGAGGACCAGTTGTCGATTGATAGTCTGTGGGAAGGCTTCCATGTCATCTGCACCAGTGCAGGAAGCACCCAATCACTCTCCAAACACTACACTGTGAGGTCTGCAGGGGAACGCCTTTTGGACGGCGGACATAGACAAGCAGCTGTGCGCGAGCAGAAAGAGAGCATGTGTATTGGTAAGAGGGTCATTGCGGTCCATCGATGCGTCTGCACACCCCAATCACTCCATGGTGAGGTCACCTGCATCCATCGCGCGCATCTGAACGGCGAACCAACACTCTGGCCGGAAGATTTGGCTCATCGCGCTGCCTTGTCCGTGTCCGCAGCCCCGTCACAGCCTCGTTTTCGGGTTCCTGGAGATCAAGAACAGGGGTTCGACAGGGGCCTGCCGTTCTGACGGCATCACCGACTCTCCATCGAATCTCGCCGTGCCGCATCGTGTTCGCAATCCGCTCCTCTGGTGCTGGCCCACTTCTCCAACCCCTACATATCTCATACAGAAGAGTAACCATTCAACAATGACCCCGGTCCCATCTCATCGCCCTATCCAATAATCGCCGGAAAGATTCTTTCTCAAGTAGCAGCAGGGCCATTCGCGCGGTACAGGAAGCAAGAATAGATGCTGATGTGCACAAAGGATCACAAACCCCATTCCATGCCCACGCGCCTCGCCGACCTTTCTATGAGTACGAGGCTGCCAGCCCCGCCGCCCCAGCGACGTGGGCCCGGACAACGACGCACCCGCGCATGCACAGACGGGCGGTAAGAGTGACGTTGGGAAAACCAGGCACAAGTCGCCGTTCTGAGTATTGGAGATACAGACCCGGC
Organism: Didymella keratinophila; assembly: GCA_011058865.1. NCBI lineage: Eukaryota > Fungi > Ascomycota > Dothideomycetes > Pleosporales > Didymellaceae > Didymella > Didymella keratinophila. The sequence continues at coordinate 27,448 of SWKW01000231.1, forward strand.
TCGAGTCAGAAAGTGGAGATGAGTTCTGTGCTTTTGGCTGTGTTCGACGATCTGTGTGAGTAGATGCTGTGTGACGCGGACTGATCCGGCGGTGAGGTGGCTGCATACAAGGCGCAATGGCGCAGAGGTAAGTGAAGCGAGGCTTGTGGTGCGGTTGTCCACCGTACGTCTCGAAGTCTCACTGCTGACTGTTTTGCAGCATTCCAACGAGGAAGTTAGCGAGCGCACGGCTTCGAGAACAACGGTTGCACATCAATTCGAACTACGCTTCGAGAAATACTGCCCACCGCCATCATGTCCCTGCTAGAAGTATGGGTTCAAGCTTGCAGCACTCCAACACGCCAGTCGCACGTCGACTAAGACTTGAGTACATAAACCCGCCAGTCTGGCCTTCCAGTTCTTTGGTATCGACATCGGGTATTCCTGACATCGGTGCGGCCCGTGGGGGCTGTCGGCGAGAAGGTGAGTTTGGATCAGCCTTTGCAAAGGGTTGAAGACCCCAATGCTAAGGAGCCAACAACTTAGCCCTCGACTCGAGAGACTGATCCAGAGGTAAGTATAGAACATATTGATCCAGGTTGCACGGGCGATGCACCCTACCATGCAGAGTTGGATGGCTCCTAATGAAGTTTCGGAGGGGTCGGACCCTGCAGTAAGGCAATCCCATGTTTCAAGGTCCACGATATCAAAACAAGCCACCTGAGTGGATGCCCTCTCTGATTGAGCACGTAAACAGTCGGCGTTATGAGATCAGTCCCCAATGTTGGAGGGCTCAGAACCACGATGAAAAGGTCTCAACACTGCAAGAACAATTGCTTGTTGAGCACGACAATGGCGAGACTCAGGGATGCTTGGTTTGGTCGCGGACATGATGGTCCCCCTCCCTTTCGCACAATAGAATTGTCATTTTCTCTCTCTTCTCGCAGTGCGAGAGCCGTCAAGGCCACAGTACAGCACCACACAACCTGAGGCGGTGATACCATCCGTACAATGCCTGAAGTCAACGGCAATGGCGACCGGATGAGCCTGCACTTTCCGGCACCGCCTCTAGAGACTGAACCTGTAAGCTATCCTGCATTTAGCGTCGATCTTGACACTTGTTACCTCCGCGGACTCGAGCAGCGGCTTTGATGTCAAGGGACTAACACGCAAGGCAGACGATGAGTGAAGATTTCGGCTGGGAATCACCAACACACACACTCACTGACACCCCTGACAATGATACAGTAAGTCTGTCCACACATATTGATGTCGGTGTCTCCAGGCATGCTACCGGCCTGCCACATCGAGTGACAGGTATTACAGGACAGTGACTAACTAGCGATCATAGTATTTCACGTTCAAGCCTCAACCTAAGGACCTCAAGGTCGATGAACTCATACTGGAAACCATCAAGCGGCTGTCTGCCGAACTGGAGAATCGGTCAGGCACCCCAGATACTATAAGCCCGGCGTCTACAATCAGCAATCTCGACAATTACAGCACGCCTTCCACGCCAAGTGAGCCGCGTTCCCCAGACTTCTCAGCGCTCGAGACATCTCGCTCCTTTACTCTACCAGTGTTGCTATCGCAGGATGAGCAAGATGAGCGAGATGACCTACTGTTACAGCAACAGCAACGCCCACAATCACTACCGAGAACTATCACCAACCGCAAGCTAGCAATGGTACGCCGGCAGGAGTATCGCGGATCTAATCTGCGTATAGAAGTACGCTTTGACGATGATCGTCCAGTCTTTCCTTACTCGCTTGATACTGGCAACTTCGCTGCCTGGGGACGCAGCCCGGCACCTAGCCCGTGGCCTGCCGACGGCAACACCGTCCGTCGCCGAGCTCCTGAAAGTACCTGGACACCCTGCACTAAAGGCGTGTACTGCGAAGACGACGAGTGCGACCACACGCCTCCAGCAGCACCGCCGCAGAAGCCCTACGTCCCGTGCCTAGCGACGCAGGCCTGCATCTGCATGCCGCACCCACTGTCTCCGCAGGAACTGGAGGACGAAAAGAAGGATCGCTTCCCTACCAGCGAGGAGCTCAAGTTCTATGGCGATCCTTGCTCCTCGCCCGTATGCTCTGCGCCTGGCTCAAGGTACGCCTCGCCAACTATCACGCCTTTTGGTACTCCGCCTGCTTCACCAGCTTCTACGCCTCCTTCCTCCAGAGCGACCTCAATGCGTGAAGTCAAACGTCGTGCACGTCCACGTGCACCTGCGCCTGCACTCGGCGATATCATGGAAATCGACACCGACGCTGCTTCCGTCGACTCCAACGACTCGCTCACGACACACATTGGTGACACAGGACCCGGCCACAAGAACGGTGCCAAGTAATCCCAGCTCCTCGCCAAACCGAGCGTGCCGTTCTGGAGAAGAACAGCAGCGTATGTGCTCCAACTCCCAATTACAAGTTTACGGACAAAGCTAACGCCCCGATAGCAGCAGAGCCCTAGTAAAACAGGTCCTGGTTCAAGACCATCTGCACGACACACTCCCACCATCTCAACACGACACCATCGGTTCGGCAGCAAGTTCCCAAGCGTCGACGACGGCGGCGTGTGATAGCCATCGCATATTGGTGCGTAAGCTGAAGAAGATTTTCTGGCGGGACAAGGCGAAGACGAAGAGGCGTTCGGGTGGGGACGCGGAAGAGTTTGCAAAGAATGATTCGCGAGAGTCGCATGAGATTCTGTAGATTAGGAGTACGGATTCGGTTTGTGTTGTGCATCTTTTTAGCGGGAATCGGGGACGTGGACGCTGGATGGCGTCTTGACGGTGTTAAACATGTATATTCACTTGAGACCGCGGCGTGCGTATTCGAATATCGCAGCGTCTTTGCTGGGCTTCTAAGCCAATGTGTACTGTTCTTCTCCCTCAGCCAGCGTGCTATCGCTCATGTAAAGACAAGAACTTGCTTTCACTTTCACTGGTTTCGTTTGCTGCGCAAAGCTTTTCCACCCTCCGACCACCTCATCGCCTCCACGCTCGACCGATCAATCGAACACCTCCCAATCACACGAGTCTCCATGATGGCGCACGCCATCTCGCCATCAGCCTTTTCATCATGGCCATCCGGCGCCCTATTCATGAGTAATGTTGTCACAAGGCCCAATGGTCTTATGGCACTCAACGAGCTCTCGCCTCAAGATCAAGAGCAGCTGGGAGATATGCTGCAGCACAAGCTCCGCGGTATACCAACAGACCACATTCCCTCGCTCCGATTGAGCGATGTCCTGCAGCGCACACCTCGAACGCTCCTCCCTCACATCCCTCCTGACATCTCACTGGCCTGGTTCCTTCGAAACCGGGCGCGCGTCGACTCGTACATTCGCACAGGCATGCAGCACGCGGGCGTCGGTGAAGAAGCAGAAGATGTCGACGACAAGGTAGTCAGAGCGGCGTGGTACTACCGACTCTCTGCCTCGCATCAGTTCCAGCGCTACCACGATGCCGTGCGGTGGAATCTTGCTATCTACACGGCCCTGCTGACACAGCACACGCTCTCGAAGTCCCGAGACAACGGCACCACCACCAACAATAACAGGAAAAGCAAAATAGATAAGACATTGTCTGAGAAGCTCTCCCCCGCAGCCCTCCGCTTCGTACACGCCTACCTCTCCGCCGTCCTGGAGCAGCACAACGCACCCACGCAATTCTCGAAGAGAGACGCGTTCATCCAACTCTGGCTCAGCAGCAGATTCGATCTCTTCAGCATCCACAAGTCCTGGGCGAAGAAAGCGTTGCGGCGCGCTTTGAAGGCGCTGGGCTCAGAATGGGCTATCTTGCTATCGCAGATAGGCAGCGAGTACGAAACACGTATGAGGAGGTTTGTGGGGAGCTTGGTTCCTGGAAGGGCTGTGGGTGGAAGAGCGGATCGGACGCCTGCTTCTCAGGGTCGAGGTAGTCCGAGTCGAGGCGAGAGTCACGCAACGAGGACATCTGGCGGCAATGTGCATTGTGTCAGTAGAGAGAAGCTAGATACAGAGGCACGAGATGCGGAGGTACGAGATACGGGAATCAAGCGGAGAGGGGACGCGAACGAGCTCCTCGACGCACTGCGTGCGCCGTTCCCGACTCTAGTTGCTGGACAGCGCGCACTCGAGCCTGTCGAAGATGAGATGGCGATGGTGTGTGATCTTCGGACAGCGATTACTTGTGTGCAAAGCACTCAGCCTCGGGACATGCTGCCTGTTTTGATGCGGCTGTTTCCGTTCAGCGAGAACGAGGCGTGAAGCAGCGAGCGGGCGTCGGAAAGAACAGTATTTGCAAGGCTGGGTGTATGTGCCTTGCGTCTGGCAGCTGTGTCTAATTTCGGTCGTCGCCTGTCGGGTTCTGGATGCAGGTACAATGCGTGAGCCACGTGGGAAACGGGGCTGCGAGTCATGGCTTCGGGCGCGCGACCGAGTCTAGATCACGGTCGAGCGCTGCGACAGCTGACAGCAACCACGTTCGAGAAAAGGTCGTGTAAAATTACGAAGAATCACAGCAAAGATGGTAAGACGAAGGATATTGTGATGGTGACATGAACCTGTCTATTATGTGGAAGTTCTTCTCTCCGATATCGCGAATCTAATGTTGTCAAAGCCTGGGTATCTAGCGAATGTCCATGCCTTCTCTGGACTCCTTGCGCCGTACTGAAACACACGAAAATGTAAAAAGACTATGTACAGGACGATGATTGCAGTCATCGCCGTCGTGTTGCACGCACCTGCAACGCATAATCGAACTAAATCATCGCCTCTACTTTCGTAGTAGCGCGTGCCAGCTCGTCCCTCCACTCAGCCACGTCAATGCGCTTGCTCACGTCCTTGACCAACACCTTGGCGAACCACTTGTGCAGATCCAGTCCGAGGGCTTTTGAGAGGTCTTTCATCCTGCGCATATTCTTGATGCCTATGTCGTCGTAGGCGAGACATTGAAGCGGCTGGCCAGATTTGATCATTTAATGAGGAAGAGGAGAGTGATGGCGAGTGACCAAAGATCAGTTGCGGCGGAGGCTTCTGGAGCGTCGATGCTACGCAACAGGGAAGGATCAAGGTAGTCCCACGTTCCGGCACCGAGCGGGGAGGCATTGTGCACTTCGAGCTCCGGAGCGACAAGTATCGTTGAGGAAAAGTCCGAATATACGGTTGCGGGTACCGAGGTAAGATCTTCAGGGTCTTCTGAAATGAGAATATTGGACGGCTTGATGTCGGCATGATTGCAGTTCTTGTCTTGCATCCATAACAGACTGTCAATCAAAGACAGTGCTATCCGTGGGAATAGAGCCGCTAGCTTCTTTGCGCGAAGATCATTGTTGAGGTTGTTGAGGTTCTTTTTGATCCAGTCCTCTAGGGTGCCGTCCATGGCCTTCAGGACGAGTGCCTCGTTGCGCAGATCCTGACCAAAGAACTGTACTATGTGGTTGTCCGAATCCGGGAATTGAGACAAGTATGATAAGATCTTTGCCTCCTCTCTCAGAACCTTGCGCGAGCTGGTGGAGGCGGGAGCTTTGATCGCGTACAGCTTCGGTATCTCGGGAAAGACGAGCAGGCCTATAGCTGAATCGTTCGACTCGATCAGAGTGACAGGGGGCGACTTAACAGCAGACGGAAGCATCAGATGAGATTGGTCGATGGGTTCCGGTTCGCTTGGTTTCGCGAGATACACATCACTCCACACACCTGAGCCGATGGGTCGCTTCTTATTCTTGTCGTCCACCAATATCACATACTCCAAGACCTCATGATCGAACAGCTGAAGTGGCACGGGGTGAGAGTGTATCGACGGTGAACGAGGTACAGAAGCTGTGAAGGCTGCTGATGCTTGGCGGGCAATGCTGATTTGTGCGCCATAGTCATTAGACATGGAACTGGACCTGAAGTGCGCGGGAGATGTTGGTGTCGCTGGAGGCGTTACGGCGTAGCTGGGAGCATCCATATTTTGCATTTCCATTCTGGCAGGGCGCAGGCGCGTTGGCGACTCTGGTGGCGTGGACAAAAATTGCGAGCTGACTGGTGCTGATTGCTTTCTTGAGGCCTCTGTGAGTGATTCTGGTGTGCAGCGGCTGATGTCCAATTGATTGTGCGGCGGGGTTTCTCTCACCGATGTGCTGTTCTTCGAACTCGATCCTGACCGTGGCCCATCTGAAGGGACAGTAAGGTTGTATAAGATGGCCATGTTGTAATGTTGTCCTTGTGATGAGGGTCGACTTTGAGAAGCGGCTCCGCGTCACTGCAAGAGGAAGTGTGGAAGGGTGTCCTTGACTTGTGAAACGCAATACGGTAAAGCCAAACGGTTTGAGAGTTCGGTGGAAGGGTACGAAACTCTGGCCAAAGCCTTTGGTAAAATCATTAAAGCCAGAAACGTCAAAGGGTTACCTGGTAGACTTTGTACCTGGACCTCAACCAAGGGATGATGGTTCGGGGCTGTGGCAATCGAACCAAGCAAAAGGGAACAAAACTACAATTATTGATACAATGAATCCAGGGCTGTTGGTCGCATGGGCGACTCAGTCGATGATACACATTCTTCGGGTTGGTATGAGCGGCGCGCGGAGTGCCCGCGAGGGAAAGATGATGCGTGCAGCCTTGACTGATGCGGACGGCCAGTGACTGTTAAAGGCACCGACGGCTGTGTTCCGTCAAAAGCCGCCAATCTCGCGCGGGTGACACATGGGTGCAGGGCTATGCGCTTGAAAATTAGGCTGCGGTTGGTATCTGCAACTTTGGATCGAAAAGGAAGCGCGCCTGCACCCCGAACCCTTTCACTCGAGTTTCCTGGTCGGGCTGTCGCGCTGGTGCCGGCGCGCAGAAAAGCGGATCCTTGTTCCTCCGGGTTCCCAATCAGGACCAACGCTCGTATCAACGTGCGTGACTTGATTGGCTTCTGCAACGTCTGGAATTGCTTTGACAGCTGCATCTGGTTCGACGTGTGCAACACGCTGCTACGCGTGCCACGGTGCAAAATCTGTACACCTCTGACGAAGCTTCGGCGTAACTCGACCGTGATCTGTGAGATCGGTGCTTCGTGACGTCGGTCGGCAGCGTTGCAAGATTTTGAGGCCAGTTGATGTTCCAAGTGGAGCTATCGAATTCGATAGAGCCGTCGCCGGCACTCATCGCGCCGGTGCATTAACGAAGCACGTTGAGGACTGTGGCTGGCGTTATCGTGAACTCGGATCCTGGATGCGATATCAGCAATTTCCAGTCCCACTGAAGATAAGGAGGCTCCTCTTCTCACTGCTCTTTCAATAATCTGCATGCACGCTGTGTCATGCCTCGGTTTCCAGGACTCAGGTCAAACCAATCCCCACCTGTCAAGCAAGTTAGCCGTTAGCTCCGAGTGGCCTGGTCTACTCCGTAAACGCTGCATCTTGACGTCTTCACGCTCGGCCATTTAGCACGCCAACCGGGAATTTGGAGGCTTTAGTAAGGTCGCGCGGCGCCCAGGTAACATCGCGGCACGCCTGGTCTGGGGAAGTTGGTGTTTCGCGTGGTTGCGGAGTCTGGCACGGTCGGCAGCTGTCGCTGGAAGATCGAGATCACGAGCTACGAGGCTGGCGGTCTTGATGGAGGTGATGTAGTGTTGAAGACGCAAAGTTGTGCGCAAGACGGTGTCTCGGAGGCAAGTGCTAGATTTTAGGCAGGAAGGAGCCCCTGCTTGCCACAAGCACCGCTCTACTGCTATGGTCAGCTTACAGGTTACAGGACGCGTAAGTGATGCAGCTTGGGGATTTGAACTCGATTGCGGGTAGCTCTTGACTATGATTTCTATACACTGCTTGAGCTAGAACTTCTGCAGGCTACTCTCGACTCGCTGTTGCTCTTTCGAGCTGGCTGTGCTGCGCACGCCTGGTATGGAAGCAATGGCTGACCGTCCCATATACGCCGATTGACAAAGGAAAGGAGAGTGCTTTGCACCAGAACACTAAGGAAATAAGAGAAGACAAGATAGGAGAATGGGGTTCTGCAACCCTCTATGAAGGGAAGGTTGAACCTCCTTCTTGCAATTGGCAAGAAGGGGCTGTCAAGTAAACGCCTTCGTTCATGACCATATTCCAATGCTCAAAGACATGTCGTGGAATTATGTATTTGTTACAGGATATATGCACACACAATATGCTTCCCATTAATATTTCAATTCTTGTTCTGCACGGAAGAGCGACCATTACCATGTCCATACATGTCTATGATCTTGCCCACCTGCTCCTCGTGCTCCTGGCGTCAATGGTTATCGTAGCCAGCTCCCCGCTGCCACGGGCTTGAGTTGTTCGCTGCCCGGTGCTGTACGTCGTTTCGCAGACTGCCCTCGCGCCCGTATGATGGTGCTGGGCTGGCGTTGCTGCGGTCGTAGAACGACGGTGGGGCGTGCTGTGTGTGCGTGGTGCTAGCTGCTGGGCTGCGAGGAGGGGCAGCAGCATAGTGCTCGTTGAAGCCACCCTCCTTAGCAGCGATCTGGCGCTGCTCCTCCGAGGAGTAATCATCGTCGTCGTCGATACGGCTGCGGGATCCGTGGGTGCCCTTGCCCTCGCCACGTGCGGTAGCACCAAGCGCATCAAGCTCGGTGGTGAGCTGGGTTTGCGACTTGATGAAAGAGCCGCGGTCGTCGCGCATAGGTTGATAGCGTGTGTCGGGGTTCTTGGTAAAGACGGCGAATCCAGAAGAAACGAGGAGCATAAGGAGCAGAATCAGCGCGAAGGCAGCGTTGAAGACGAAGAAGATGACTCCCATGACTCCGGTGACAATGCCGGGCTGCTTGAACACCTCAGTGAACATCAACAAGAAGATAGCGCTGAGGAAGTTGACAGCAGCGATAGCAATGTTGAAACCGTTGGTCTTTTTGTCCATCCACGGACGAAGGACAGAGACACCGATGAGCAGAGCAGCTTCGATGATCACGAGTGCGATAGCCTGGACGGTGCCAGCAGACTGGGAGAGACCAACGAACATGGCCTTGATGAAGAGGTAGGCGAGCCATGGGATAATGAACCAGTACGCGGCAGCCTTGAACTGGACGTACAGGAAACCCCACTTGTTGAGGGCGACCGGGTCAGAGTAGAGGATGTAGGCAGGGTTCTTGTGCATGGCGATGGAGCGCTGCGCAATACGAACAACCTTCGAGGAAGCCCATCCAAGAACACCAAGCATGGTGATCATGGTCAGGATAGCCAAAACGACCTCTCCAGCAGAGTCACGCTGAGTGAGCTCCCACAAGCCGAGCATCATCATCTGAGGGAAACCAATGAGGACCACACGGAACAAAATGCCCTTGAGCACAGTGCGCCATCCGTTGCGGAAGTCAATGAACTTGTCGCCCTTCATCCTTCCAGCCTTGGTGAGACCTTCACAGATATACTTGAAGGCCACCACACCAATGATGGTGAATAGAATGAAGATCATGAAAAATGTGTAGCCGGTGAAGAAGATGTTGGTGGTCTCGATGCGAGCCTTGAAGCCAACACGCTCGATGCCGTGGAGGACAATGCGCTCACCGCCAGCCTGAGCTTCCGTAGCAGCAGCGTTACTACGATTCATAAGACGTGCAACGGCGCGGGTGGTGAACTGGACTGTATCGACTGCGCGCTTCATCCTCAGCTTCTTCTGGACCTCGACGGAGATGTAAGCCAACTGAGACAGGTACGTAGTCGGTGTGCCGCCAGTGGCGCGCTGGTACCAAGTGGCGAGCTTCTGGAGGAATGTGACCCGTATAATACCCATGGACCATTGAAAGTTTTGTGTCCAGGCTGCGACGATAGGAGGCAGAGGAACTGCGGTCATGCCGATGAAGGCCTGAGCCTGCATGTAGCCGAAGAGCGACATAGCGTTGGCGGCAACGTGAGCAGCGGTGTTCGAGTGTCCCAGACCAGAAGTAACGGCGGAGGCCACGAGACCAAGGCCAGCAATCACAGCAGTCACCCACGCAACGGCCTTCTGCTCGACAGAGTGTCCGTTGGAAAGCTCAGCTTCGACGCAAGCAAGCTGTACGTGAGTGTCTGAGTCCTTGATCTTGATGCGCACGACGGCGTCCAAGTCGGGCACGGTGTATGCGATTCCGGGAATGGAGCCCATGATGTCCTGGCTGATATCCAAGTTCGACTTGATCGTGAGGGGACCGGCGTTCATGGGACACATGCCCGAGAGGTCGTTGTTGCCGCAGGGGTCCAGGACCTGGTTCATGGCGCTGTAGCCATAGACGAGGAGTTCGAGATCAGCCTCGACCTTTCCTGCAATGTTCGAGATTCCCTCGATGTTGAAGGCCAAACTCCTGTTGTTCGGCGTGAACACGACGTTGAATAAAGTTGCCGAGAAAGAGGAGTTGCTCATGCACGGGTTGAGCGACCTCGATTCGATGCGGCGCTCGTCGTCGGCGGCGACGAAAGGGAGGGCGGTTGCTGCCAGCGCAAGCAGCGACTTCGAGAGGGACAGACGCATGTTGGGCGCTGTTGGTAGGTATTAGGTTGGGTGCAGGCGACTCTCCAGGAGAGCGGACGTCAGAATGTCGACCAATCCAGCGGCAGCGGTTCCGGAGCGAACGTCGAGGTGACCTGGGCCGGTGCGCGTAGGTATATCGAAGTCAATGTGAAGGCGGGTGCGGTGAACGAGTGATGTGGGTCGGTTGTGGTGGTGTAGTGATGTCGAAGTTGGAAGGCGCACCTGCGAAACCGGGCAGTGGGCGGGTGAGGGTGGCAGGGGGCGAGGCTAAGGCGTTGAACGGGAAACGAGTGGCAGGCGATCAGCGGCGCCTTTGACAGACCCTCGATACACCAGAATGATGAATTAAAATTGTCGTCACAGGGCCTCGCTGAAGGGTTTGAAGTGCCTGAGGGAAGAGGAGAGTCGAGACAGCGACAGCAGTAAGATCCCGGTGGGGGCACCAGGAGTGTTCAATGCAGCGGTGCCCTCAGGGGCGCTGCGACAGTGGGCGCGTGAGATGATTGGATGCTTGCAGGAAGTGCGCGGCTTCCGGCCCAGCGCCCAGCTCGAAGGAGGATCCTCTAGCCGGCCGCCAATCCTGCGGTCTTGTTTTCACTGCGCACGGCGTGCGTCTGCTGTTTGCGCGAACCGTGGGCGGCGTTCTCTGCGCGAGAATGCAGGCTGATGTGCTCAACGCTGCTAAAAACAGGCGTCCCTTTGAGGTTCTGGAGATGCTGAAAACGGCAGGAGCAGGGGAGGCGCTCCGGGACACGATGCTCCGCCACACTCAACACGAAGCAATTCAGCGCTGCCAGTCCTCCAGGGACCCCAATAATTTCTAGCCCTGCCACTGACGAATCACGGCGCTATTTGCGATCGTTGTCGTGCTGACTGTTGGCGACTCGCGCCCAGCGCGTGCCTGCTCCAACAATTTGCGGAGTCCGGCCTCTCGCTGCGAATACGCCCGCCTTGACCAACTCAAATCTCACACGGTGCAGATGACCATACCACCTCGATCGTATCGCCGCCATTACGACTGTGCAGCGCGCTGCAGCAATGTCATCACCTGTCATAAATAGCTTGCGAATGCTTGTTCGCTCTGTTATGCATTCTGAAGCGCTTCTTGTCTGAGAGCTCTCTCGTACACCGTGCGTCTCTGGCTCTAATCTCAGTATGGAAGCACGCAAACGGCGCATCCGCACCCAGAGTCCGCCTCGTACAAACCGACTCTTCCACGGCGTGATAATACGAGAGAAGCGCAATTGCTGGACTGGTAAAATCGACGTCTCATTGACATTGAGATCTTCGTTAGCGCTCTTAGGTCCCAAGCCCACCGACATCATCAACGTACGCGTCGTCATCCATTGCGTGCATTCCCAACGGATGAGACGGCTGCAGCCTCGCCAACCATCCGATGTTGTCGCAAGCAAAGGTGCACGTTACTGTGAACAGCACTGCAGCAGCCTCCACGAATATCCAATAACTATGTGCACAGAGACAGCGTCCTGAAGCAACACCAAACGAGGGCGTGTGAGATTGATACTTCAACACGTGTCACGTGATGCTTGATCAGCAGATCAAACTCGCAGATCCACGCAGCTCATCTCTCTTGACGAACGCAAGACGGCCACACGGCAATCTGAAACACAAACTCGCGCTAAACAGCCGTCATCCCGCGTTCCTGAGGGCGACCACACTGGTGCAGATCCACTTTGCACAGCCTCTGATCTCCACACGCCAAACCCTCAACCACTGCTCGCGACTTCGTCCCTGATGATCATTATAGGACGTTGCGCGTACAACCCTTCCGTGTGAGGTGCGTACAAAGAGGCAAAGCATACCCGTGAAAGGCGAGGAGCGAGTCCGCTGTTGCGCTACAATCACCTTGATATGTTCTCCAGACCACGCCTGGTACAGATGCTTTCAAGAGTATCCTTGCAATGACGATGTCAAAATCGGCCGCCGAAGAGCGCTCGGCGACACTTCAAAAGACTCAACAGCGTTCTGGCATGGAAATGCGTCAGGCACCACAATCCATGGCAGCGCTCTAGCCTGCAGCTCTGAACGAAAGCTTTTGTGGGCATCATCGAGACATCTAACATGGTGGCTAGCGGCTGATACAGTCTCAGGTCATGAGATCGAATTCAGAGCCCAGCCCGGTCCAAAGCTCTTCAGGGTCACGTGCTATCGTCCCAGTCTTTCTACGCAACCGCGGGACCTGAACTGGTTATTGGCCGCCGGATTAGTTGACAAAGTGATGAGGCATATGTCCATATATGAAACTCAAATAAATGGTATGCGCGCTTCTCGTCCTCTGCGTGCATCCGGAGTTCAACATCAATAAACCGAACGGACAAAGACAAATACTCAAGGAGTGATCCAGGTTTGACACAAAATGACATGTGGCAATCCAAGCCCAAGCAAACTTCACCGTACTTCGATTATCACCCCCTACAAGATGGTTGGATACGTCTCCTGGCTGTCGAAAATGCCACAGATGTGAGTGAAATTGGTGAACAGCTGAAAATACACTTCTACTCGTCACCCCTCAGCACATGTCCTCCCTACACCGCGCTGTCATATACGTGGGGAGATCCAAGCCCGAACATCGATCCTCGCACGATCATCTTTACCAAGGTCCTTCGTTGCTACCCTGTTCTTTGTCGAAATCGAATCGTCCTGGCCTCGCGCAATCTCCGGGATGCACTGCGACGGATAAGGCAATATCAGACTTGGCGTGCCAACGGGGAAGGTACTTTCGAAAGATATGATGAGCCAGATCAGAAGATACTCCTGCAGAGGACTTACGGAGCGACCGTATATTTCTGGATTGACGCGTTGTGCATCAATCAAGACGACATTCATGAACGCTCTCGACAAGTCACCTTGATGAGTAGAATTTATACGCAAGCGAGCCACACCATGATATGGCTAGGAGAATCGGATGAATACACAGAAGCCGCTCAGTCATTCCTTGGCAAAGTAGCCCGAAACGCAGGAGTTGAGGTGTCAGCCCCCATGGGTTATATGTATTCGTCCGTCGAGCGGATTCCAGGATACACGGGAGTCAAAGACCTTGACACAGATGAGCAGGTTGCCTTTTTGGCAATAATGGCTCGGAACTGGTTCTTCAGGATGTGGACGTTACAAGAATGTGTCCTGTCACATCGTCTTGGGGTCCTATTGGGTGACCTATGCTTCAACTATCAGTTGCTTTTACACGCCGCACATGTCGAGTGTGTATATGGTCGGGATTACAACTTCGCTCAAACCGCCTTCGCCACTTCGAAAAAGCTTCCCGATTTTGCATCATCTGTTCTATCTGAGAGAGTTTTCAATTCGACACAAAGCTCGCGTCCACCGGCCATCTCCAGGAAAGGGTTGCTAGCGGTCATCTGCCTAACTTTTTGTCTGTCATTACTGCAAGCCGCTCGCTAATTGCAATCAATCCACGAGATAAGATCTATGCTCTTTTAGGAATCGTTTCAGAGTTTCAGTGCGATGATATCTCCATGGCGGTACCGGACTACACGAAACCTATTGAACACTTGTTCATCGAAGCGACTTACTCAGTCATGCAGGCAAGGAAAGACCTCGCTGTAATTTCTCTCACGAGTACTCAGACTGCTATACTGAATCTTCCTTCCTGGTGTCCCGATTATTCGTCCAATGCAAGTCCGCTCAAAGTGTTTGAAGACGCCGAAAACACATGGCTATCAGGAGCCGCCTGGGCGCATGCGCCACGCGTTGAACTTTTACCCGATATGAAGCTTCGGGTAGAAGGAAAACTTATAGACGTTTAGTTTAGTTTAGTTTAGTTGTCCTACTCGGTTTCAGCCGCGTACTGCGCAGCTATGCCCGGAGTGACAGGCGTGGCAGACAGCGGACGC
>SWKW01000232.1:0-41483 GCA_011058865.1 Didymella keratinophila
TTTTTTTTTTAATTTTTTTTTTTAATTTTTTTTTTTAATTTTTTTTTTTGCTTTTTATTCCATATATTTACTTATTTCTACTCGTTTAACCGGTCGAAAAAAGTTGAAGCGGACAAAGGAATTGCACCTCTATACTCTGGTCATGAGCCAAATATGTTACTATTACATCAACCCGCTTTTTTTAATAAAAAAGGTATCTAGATAGGACAATACTCGCCCGTATTGCTCATCAAAATTAATCCAACCGCTTCTATTAAAGGTATTTAGATAGCCCAGTACGAGAATTGCACTCATATCTTCCGATTACAAAACGGGTGCATTACTATTATGCAAACCAGGCTAACTAATGTATTTTTAATGATAAATATGTTATTTAGTTAATAAAATAACGAGATAGCTAATCTCGTTATAAAAAATTAGTACTTTATACCTAAGAACATCAAAGCCCTTTCAGCCAAAGCCTATTATCCCCTCTGCTATTTTAAACTAGTTTACTAGCTTTAATCATCGCGAGATGTGGATTCGTAATGTTATACTACGTTTCTAAGAGTATCCTAAGGTAAGCTTCGTGCCTAAATGCATTCAGCACTTATCTTAACTAACATAGCTTTCCTGCCGTGCCTATACTATTCATAAATACTTGAGTATAAAAGTATTACCATATCTAGTTCCAATAGGAAATGAGTAGATTTCATTTTTATTACTCTCCTTACTCCTTAGTAAAGAGCACCTATTCTCACTTTCAATTTATCAGGTTAATATTAAGCGTATAAACAACAGGTAAACCATAGGTTACCATACCCAACTCCTTTCGTACGAAGGGGCTATCCTTATTTTACTCTAATTTCCTCTAGAAGATAGAAACCATACTGTCTCACGACGTATTTAACCCAGCTCGTGTAGCTCTTTAATCGACGAACAGTCGTACCCTTCATGATTCCTGCATTCATGTGGATGAGCTAAGCCGACATCGAGGTGCCAAACTGCGCACTCAATTTGTACTCTCTTGCGCAATTAGCCTGTTATCCCCAGCGTAGCTTTTTCAATAATACAAGACCTTTCCTTACTGCGTCTTGCGGTCTTTATGCCCTGCTTACGCAACTGATAGACGTGTATGTCAAACAGTAAAGCAAGATTAAGCCATTAAACTTTGGAAGTATATATCAATATCATTTTTCAAAAAAATAACAAATAATAGTGGGTGTTACTATTATCTATACACCTATTTTCCACATAGGTAAAATCTTACTTATATTAAATTGTTTAGTTCTAACTTAAATAGAAATATAACTGAATTCGTTATAGATACCTTTATTAACCTATACCACTCACTGAAGGGTTTTGTAAATATAACCTTAACAAAAGTAAATATAAAAAATAACAAACTACATATAGTAATTTAAAAAAAATTAAACCATATAAAGCAATTCTTTAATAAAAGCTTTATATAATTTGCGTATAGCATATTACAAAAATAAATTTGGATACTCCCAGGTACTCTTTATGGGATCTGTGCCCCGCATAAACCATCTGCTAGCCATTGTCTCCTGAGAGGGATCTAGCGATCCTTCTCCTTTTGTGGATTACATTCAGACGTCAGTTACAAATCTGTAACCTATTCTACTGATATAACAACCAGAGTAAAGGTGTTTCAATTTTGTCGTAGCAACTACCTTATTCTCTAAAACCTGTTACATTATACCCTATAACTAGTAACAGTAAAGCTGCATGGGGTCTTCTCGTCTATCTAGAGATAGGCAGTATCTTCACTGCCATTCCAGTTTCACTGAGCCAATCATTGAGACAGCTGTTGCATCGTGAGATCATTCATGCGCGACATCATTTAAATGCCAAGGTATTTCGCTACCTTAGGACCCTTATAGATAAGGCCGCCATTCAATGGGGGTTCCTTCAAAACCTAAACTATATTAGTCATTTAAGTAAATCCGTTAACCAGCCATCATTGGGCAGATAGCGCACTCTATACATTGATTTACATCTTACGCAAAGTGCTGTGTTTTAATTAAACAGTCGTGCAACACCATTTTATGTCTCCTCTTCCTAAACTGATATTAATCAGCAGGAATGGCACACCTTTTCCCTCAGTTACGGTGTCATTTTGCCGAGTTCCTTAATGATTGTTAGCTCAAACGCCTTCGTATTCTCTACTAGCTTACTTGTGGTAGTTTTTAGGTACGGTTTTTTTTATTTCAAAATTTTAAGGAAACAAACTTTTATTCGTTTTTTTTTTTATCTTTGTAAAGCTTTGTTTTTTTTTTTTCGGTTATTATCCGTTTTTCCTTATTCAGATTATATGCTTTTCCAGAACATTTTACTCTATTTATTTATGTTGTCACATCTAATCTTCTCATCATTTTATCCTTTAGGTTAAATTTAGAGACCGAATCACTTTTCCATAAGCTTAAGGCGAGAGGTCCTATTCGGCATCCTCTTTTTCGTTACTCGTGTCAGCATTCTCGCTTGGGATATACTGGACTATCGCTAATTAGCGATCAAACTACGTTGTAGTTATGTTTAAACTTCTGTACTTCCCTTTTCCTACTTATTATTTACTAATAGTAGTGCTTTGTGGTGCAACTACTGTACTTTTTTGCGCTGTTTTTTTTTTTCAGCACAAAATTTCCGATAATTGCAAAAGGGGTTAATGGCTTTTAGCTTTTTACAGCTACAGGTAAATCCACCCCAAGTACAAATACCTTTATTACCTTTGTTTATAATCCTATTTACCCAATGTTCCGCTACCCCATAAATAATACGCAACTAGTGTTTACGTATAGTACATAGAATTACCTTTTTCTTATATTCCTTCACCTGCAGCACTCACTGAAGGGTTTTGTAACATACAGCGAAAATTCCTACAGCAAAGGTAACCTAGTATTTTTATGGACAAGGTGTCGGTGTTTTGTTTAGATCCGTTATATCTTCGGCGCTTTTAACTAAATAGGTTATTTTACTAACCTTTTGAACCAGTGCTCTGTTACGAGGTCTTTAAAAAATGGCCGCTTCTAAGCCTATTTCCTGGTTGTATCGTTTAAATACTTCCTTACTTTCACTTAACAAAAACTTTGGAACCTTAAACACTTGTTCTGGGCTGTTTCCCTTTTGACACACAACCTTATCGTTAAATGTCTGATAGTTCAACATTCATCATTGCCCTTCCGAGAGCAAATACTCGCGAATAGAGTCTTCACGACCCCCCCATATGCACAAGGCATTAGCCTTCTCTATAGGATAAGTTTACCCTATAGGAATGAAAATGCACAAATTGTCCGAGATTACAGTTCTGTACCTGCTATGATGTTATTTAAACTACATACTTACATATGTTTCGCGGAAAACCAGCTATAGTAGTCAGGATTGTCTTTCACTAACTTACCACAGTTCTTTGGATATCTTTACAACGATAACCCATCCGGCCTTTTATAAGCCTGACCATGGTAAGATCACTACTCTTCGGGTCTCTAATTAGATACTTATTCATTACTTAATAATTGGATTATCTAGGCAAATTCATTGTTCATTTTTTTTAATGGTATCTTTTTCTACCCATTACATAAAAAATTATTAACAAAAAGTAGTTGCTTGCATCTAACTAGAACTTGCTGACCCATTATACAAAAGGTACGCTCTTATCTGTTTATTAAACTTAGCTCGAGCTGCTTATAAGACTACTACTTATAAATTTTCCTTCACAGTACTTTTCTCTATTACTTGTATATTATATTAAGGCTTAGAGGAAGGTTCCCCTATATTCAAACAGATGTATCCATTTTACTTTAAGCCTTTATCTATTTTCATTCACACTACTAATAGAATCTCGTTTGATTTATTTTCCTGAAGCTACTAAGATACTTCAATTCACTTCGTTTCTTTTTATAGAAATTTTTCTACCATTTTCCCTAGTAAATAGACATTACTCTATTTTTTTTACAGTACTAATGGTTTAATATACAGATTTTTTTCCATAATAGTCTCTTTATATACTTGCCATAAAGTTACTTTTTATACTATAAAATAATACAAAGCTAGTAAGATTATGAAATAATACATTACATATCAAATACATTACTATTAATTTTTATAGATAATCATTTCGAATTCTAGTTCAGGTTATTATGATTCGAACATAACTATTCCTCAACCCAAATGAGGCGCCTAACCAACCCGGCTCTAACCTGTTTATAGTATTCTGTACTGTATTGCGCGACATAGCCTAGCACGTTTATGTAATGTATTGCATTATCTCTACTATCGCGTTTACGTGGTCTAGTACGTCATGTCTTTTACCTCTACTATCCCCTTTACCTAGTTTATCATGTTATGTTTTTTCGTACGCTATATACTATGTCACGCTATATAGGCTAATTCCCTGAGGGAATTAACCTTAATCAATAGCTAAATAAATTTATCGCAGGTAAATAGGTTATGTTTTTATTACACTATGTGCTGCATTATTCTGTCTTTTGTTACACTATATGCTTTATTATTATGTCTTTTATCACTATCTGATTTATTTTGTTAAATTTGTACAAATATAATAATAAATTTATACAAAATTTGTACATATATCTAACACTTATCGATTGGATATTAATAAATTAGTCCATTATTATTATAGATGAGAGATAGATAAATTAGTCCATTATTCTTATAAATGAGAGATAGATTAGATACAATACCTTTAATTTATAAAAAGTTATCTATAAAAAAACCTACAATAATTTATAAAAAAAAAAATAATGTTTAAATATAGCAGAGAATATCCGATTCGAACGGATGTGGTCTTTCAACCAAATAAGTTTCAAGCTTATCACTTTAAACCACTCAGTCAATTCTCTTTTTTGTTTTCTATTCGTCTAATAATAATTTTACTTAACAAATAAAAACATTAATGTTAAAAATCTATTGAATTGTTAACGAATCTAAACCGTTATATTTTTAATTCTATTGTAATATCAGCCTTATTTTTTTTCATTTTGTTTTATTGATGTGTTTTACTATAAGCTTTTTTCGACACAATTTCGCATAGTAAAAATTACTAGTAAAACTACCGCTGGTTATTATACATTTTTTTTTTACCGTATAGTTATATCTTTTTTGAAAAAAAAAAGAGTTTACAGTAAAACTGACTAGAATTATGTAATAACCAAAAAAAAAATATTGGTTTCTTTTTCGTTTTTGTAGCAAAAAAAAAGTGCGTACAAGACTCGAACTTGTAAAAACATGTCCGTAGCATGTCATTATACCAATTTAACTAACGCACTTATAGCTCAATGAATTAAACCAAACGTCTTTGAAAAATACCTTTTAGCCAAATCACCCTTTGATTCCTCAACGAATTGAACGTCGATCACATCCTTATCAAAAATGCGCTTTACCTATTAAGCTAAGGAACCCTAAGTAAATATCTACTATTTAACAGTTAACGGTTAAAACAAAATAAAACTATAAAAAAGTTGAAAAGTGTTTAGAACATTATTTTATAACAAGAGCATCCAGACTTGAACTGGAAATTTGAAGTTTGAAGCTTCCTATTTTACCAATTAAACTATACTCTTTTTACTATACTCTTTTTACTATACTCATTTTACTATTACTAATAAAAACATATCTAATATTGAATAATACTTTTACTCAAAGGGTGTTATACTTTAACTAGCCTATTTATACGTTAGTAACAGTAATAATAGTGTTGTAATAATATTACTGTAAATATCAAATACACAAAACACTATATGTATAATAAAGTAATTTATCTATTATAATAAAACTCTATCTACTATAATAAAAGTCTAGTATGATTAAACCCATTATTATAAAGGTCTATTATCATAAAGATCTCTTATTATAAAGCCCTATACATTATAAAGGTCTATTCATTATAAATATAGATAGTCAGCTATCTGTTGTTAATATAATTATTCTTTCCGTTTTCAGTTCATTTATATTTTTGTTGTACACGGAAAAGAGTGGATTTGAACCACCAGGTGTTAAACACAATATTTAGCAAATATCTCGCCTTACCTATAGCAACTTTTCCTTTTTACTATTATGTAACTTACGTTTTTTGTAGGGTTTTTAACTTACGTTTTTTGTAGGAGTTTTAACTTACGTTTTTTTGTAGGGTTTTTAACTTACGTTTTTTTGTAGGAGTTTTAACTAAAAAAATTAACGTTAACCCTGTAATCACTATCAGCTATAGCAATTAAATAGTTAATGGAGGAGGAAGCTATTACAATAGAATTTGTTCATTACAACAATGTAGCGTACTTTATATTTGCTGCTAATCCTATAATTTAACAGCTAATTATAAAGCTGAAAAGTACGAGTTAGACCGGGCTTGAACCGATATCTACTTTCGTGACAAGAAAGCTCTTTACCATTAAGTTACTAACCCTCTACGGCCAACCGAAGTCGAATCGGTACAAATCGTTTGGAAGACGAGTGGTCTACCATTAACCTATAGCCGTGTATATTTTTTTTTAAGATCTAAGGGATTTGAACCCTTATAAGAATGATTAAAAGTCATACGCTTTACCGTTAAGCTAAGATCTCTATAAATATATTTACTTATCAAAGATAAGTAATAAGAAATAAGTGATTTGAACACTTAACCTGCCGTGTGTAAAACGGACGCTCTACCAATTGAGCTAATTTCTTTTTTGTTTGTTCTTTTGTTTATTTTTTTTTTATTTGTTCCATGGGCTTTAACTAAAACAGAGTTTTATTCTTCTCCCAGTTCCAGATACATTTGATAACTGTGATCTGTTATGTAGCATATGTTTCATAACAAGTTTTATTAGTCAATTTGCATAAAAAGTTACAAAGTAATTTTTTTTTACAAAAAAAGGCAAAGACCTCTATTGCTTATTATTTCTAATCTGTTTGTGGTTTTAACGTAATAACGATTGCACCAACCATTGCTAATAATAATATAATAGATGTAATGATTAATCATATAGAGTAATGACCATATAATACATTACCTATGGATGTTATGTGAGAAGTTTCTGCTAAGTATCCATCTCATGACACAGATGTTACATTCGTAAGTTTTTTTTTAATAGTAAAGTGATATAGTAAGTTATTAGTCATTACCATATATGGCAATACATTATTAACAAAGTAATTAAATAAACCACCTATTAATATAGCTAAAGGTATACTATTAATACTGTCTATTAATAGCTCAGATATTCTAACATTTATTAACATTAATATAAACAGAAATAATATAGATACAGCTCCTATATATACTAATAAATATGATAGTCCTATAAAGTTTAATCCTGTTAGGATTAAATAAGCAGCTATACATAAAAATAAACCTATTAAAAATAAAACAGAAACAATAGGGTTTTTACTTACAATAACGAATATACCTAGTAGGATAGCAATTATATATAATATATCTAAATTAATTGCACTATAACCATTAAATGTCATTTCATTAACTATATACAACATAAAAAATTGTGAATTACCCTTTTCATTACAAAACTATTTCTATTTTTATATAAACACAACAATTTTATTGCTAAGTTACCAGCGATAAATCTACAGCTATTATGCTAAAGGTTAGTTGTATCTTATATAGCTACACTACGCTATACAGCAATAATTATAGATAGTTTGTTTGAAATCTTTTTTTTTTTAATCATTTGAGTTTTTTTCTATTTACTTTTTCTGGTCCATAGAAAAGAAACTAGTACTATTTATTCTATTTTTTTTTGAGATAATTTCAAAATAATTCTTAGAAGAAAAACACTAAGTATTTGGTAAAAATCGTAAACTTTTTAGTTATAAGCCCATACAAGCTTTTAAGCCTTTAAAATGAATCGAACATTTATCAGAATATTAACAGTATTCCGCTCTACCATTGAGCTATAAAGGCTATTACATAAAGCAACAGCTATATAACAGCTTTATAACCATTAACTCTATAGCAAGTAATTATATAGTCATTTTCTCTATAACTAATTAGCTATATAGAAACTAACTCTAAACAATTAACTTTATAAGCAATTAACTTTATAAAAAAGAATAATGTATCCATTTGCTAGAAATAATAAGTATTAGGAGACAAGAGATTCGAACTCTTAAAAGCAATGCGCTATTGAGTTTACAGCTCAACCCTTCTTACCAATAAAGGAACTCTCCTTTTTTTTATGCAATTTCATCTACTATACAAAGATAACACAATTCTTTTTACTGTTATCACTGTATAAGCCCTTTTTCAACTGAGTTTTTGTTTTTCAATACATTTTTACACTGTAGATAAAAAAGGGAATAAGTACTTTTAAAGAACTCTCTAAAGTATAGTTAGATAAAGATTTCTATAAAGTGTAGTTAGATAAAAACTCTATAAAGTATAGTTAAAGATTTTACTCTTTATGTATCCGAGGAACGACTTGAACGTTCACGACATAAAATCAACAAAGCTTAAATTTGTCCTGTCTACCAATTCCAGCACTCGGATTTTTTTTTTTTCTTTATTCTCTGTAAATTTACTAACAATAAAAGATTTGTTTCTTTACTCCACTTTTTCCAAAAAGCAGATAGGTTACCTCTAGTTTACAGCGTTTTATTTAAACCAGCTAAATAACGAACAACTATCTTTATCAAAAACGAAATAACGAGCAAAAAAGGGTTCATTTATTTTTTTTCGACATAATTTCAAAGAAATTATTCGAAAAAAGAGAAAAAGCTACATTACGAGTAAACAACTAGATACCTTGTATATGAGCCTGTCTATGGATTCGAACCATAGAACCAGATAAACTTTATGCTCCTTGCACAGACTTTTTTTTTTGGGTGTATTGTTAATATTAATTATTCCCGGGCTAGTTCCCCAACCCGAACCGTATTTCGACTTAACACCAATTAGAGTCACGCATACGAAGATGTATCTGCCAAAAGATCTAAACCTGTATATTTAGACTATCCATTCGCAGCCACCAAACTTATTGCACATACTCCTTTCAGCGCCTGACGAGTGGTTAGTACCTATCTGAGATAAAATTCACCGTGATGTGATTACTCACGATTACTAGTAATTCCTTTTTCATGCAGTCGAATTTCAGACTACAATCCATACTTTATCCTATTTTAGGGGATTAGCTCCAATTCGCATTATTGCATCCCTTTGTAAAGGCACATGTGGCACGTCTATAGCCCACAATATTAAGGCCATGATGACTTGTCTTAGTCCCTATTATCACATCCAATTGTAAGCGGAGAGCTGCTTTATACTAGTAAATAAAGCAAGGGTTTACGTTAATTTAATGGACCTAACCAAATCTCACGACATTAACTGAAGACAGCCATGCAACGCATGTGGTCTAGAAATAGCTCATTTCTTTGGAATATTTACCAAAGTTGTATTCTATCTTGTAGATCATTCAAATTGTGGTAAGGTTATTCGAGGATCATCGAATTAAATAACATACTTCACTACTGGTTTCAGAAACGGTCTAATGATTTCAGTTCCTGCGTTGCCACATTACTCTTGAGGTGGAGTGCTTCCACTTTCATTTATAGTTCGACATAAAGCCAACCTATGGCACTCATCATTGTCTGCCCAGGCTACGGGGGTATCTAATCCTCTTCACTCTCTGAGCCTTCGTCCCTCAACGTCAGTTATAGTATTTTATGCTTTTTTTTTTTCACGATACCGTGCTGCATAAATACATGTACATAGAGGTTTGCCTTCGCCTTTATCAGTCCTATTAGTATTAGCAAATTTCATCTTTCCACCAATAATTCTGACATATTCCTCTCACATATCAAACTCAAGTGTAACAGGTACTTATCTAAGCCTTTGTACACCGTCTAGGTACCCTATATACCTGTTAAAGATGAATAACACTCGTCTCCCTTGTCTTACCGCGACTGCTGGCACAAGATTTGGTCGAGACCTATGGATATAAAGTTTTCATAATAAGCTTTATCCAGAATTTTATAAGACATAGTCAAGCAAGTTAATAAACTTATTATATTAACTCTCATTCCTGCAAGTTGCTGGTTCAGCCGTTAGGCCATTGACCAAAATTCCTCACTGCTGTACTACACGCACTGGGGTTTTTTCAGACCCAGTGTGGTCAATAGACCTCTCAGTCCTGACTACGGACACAAGCTAAGTATGCCATTACCATACTTACTACTTATCCGATGGTTATTAATAATCAACTAGAAGCGAAATACTCTTTCTTTTGAACATTTATTATTGTTATAATTAACTTAACTTTATTTATACAAAAGTATTACCTTACCCTATCAAGGGGAAGGCTACCCTTGGTTAGTAAGGTAATCTAATGGAAACGCCATCATTTCTAGTATAAAACATAAAAAAAATAATAGTAGTGTTACTATTATTTAATAAAGAAATAACAAATTGTTGCTATAAGGGATTTATTTTGCCTTACTTCTAGGTAGCCATAATACCGATTACTCACCTGTACACCACTTCAATATAGATAATTTAAAAAATTAAATATTGACGTTCGATTAGCATGTGTCAAGCATTTGCATAGCGTTCACTCAGAGCCATCATCAAACTCAAATAAAAAGTATAAAATTTATTTCCTTTTACCTTTTTTTCTTTTTTTTTTACTTTTTTTGTATCTTTTTTCATTTATTCACTATAAAAAGTTATTTTCCTCTACCCATTGATTCTTATCTAAGATTCGAACTTAGATTCAGATATTAGAAGTATCTTGTTCTACCATTAAACTAATAAGAATCTTTTACAGTAGTTATCTCTATACCTTTATAAAATATAAATCGTAAAGGGTTTATCTTCCACACAATTTTCCATACAGACTTGTTTCCTACAGATTATACCCAATACATTACTACTAAGTTCTATACAGATAGAGGAAAACAAAATTCTCATTTTCTATTATTAGTATTTGGTTATACCCAATACATTACTACTAAGTTCTATATAGGTCATCTCTTTTCAAACGTATATATCCAATAACAAAGAAATATGGCTTAACTATTTGGCTTAACTATTTGGCTTAACTATTTGGCTTAATCCTATATAAGATTACATAGCAAGTAATTAACTATGTCTATTACACAGTTAAGTTATATAATTATAGTAAAAAAAATTTCTTTTTTTTTATAGCTAGTATAAGATTATACCCATTACATTACTAATAAGTTATATATAGATTGACTATTGCTAAACTTTTACAACGAATAATTCAGTTATAACGAATAATTCACTCTATAGTTTAACCATTTCTAAGCTTGTATAGCAAGTAATTAGCTACATTTAATACATTACTTGTATACTTCTATAATGTACTTGTATACTTTTACTATGTACTAGCATATTTTTATGATACTACTATATTTTTATACTGTACTAGTAGGGCTTACTACTATATTTTTATAATGTACTACTGTGCTTTTTAAGACTTACATTTTTAGAATGTTACACTATTTTTTTAGGATCAGTCTGCTTTTTATATAGCTTTTTAAGAAACTAAATATTTTTGGATCTATTTTCTTTTATCTTTGCCCCGACAAGTATACTGTGTTTAAGAGTTTTTCTAGTTATTTAGGTTTATCTTTTCTTTTTTAATAGTAGTCGGATTGACCTTTCAGTTAACAATTATAAATAAGCGCTTTGTTTTATAAATAGGAATAGGATTCTTTTTTAACTATGTATTACAGTAAAAGAGAATTCTTTTATTTTTGTAGTTATTTCGCTTGCGAAGTAACATCAAAAAAAATTTAGTATCGTTCTAATAAATTACATAGAGAATAGCTACTACTTAGTTATATAGAAAACAGTAGATAGAGAGTATCTATTCTTTAGTTATATAGAAAATAGTAGATAGAGAATAGCTATTCTTTAATTCTTTAGAAAATATTGGGTAAGAAATAGCTAGTAAGTAGTTAGATAAAACCCTATAAGAGCTTAAAGAAAAACGTTTTTTATTTACCAGTCTTAATTCAGATCTGTTCTTAAAAAAAAACGTATTGTGAAATGATATTTATATACACATGTTACAATTAAACAGAAGCAATTTTCAAGCACATCCTTTTCATTTAGTATCTCCTTCTCCATGACCTTTATATACATCTATTAGTTTATTAAGTCTTACTACATCTGCTGCTTTATCTTTCCATGGATTTGCTTTTGCAGAATACAACCTGATGATGAGCCTAATGTCAGTAATTCTTGCTATGGCATTCTGATGAAGAGATGTAATAGCAGAGGGTAAACTAAACCTAAATAAACAAAATACTCTGTTTTTTGTTTATTATGTGCCCTCTTTAAATTTTACTATGTGCTGGAACTTTCTATTGATAATATATATAGAATAATCAGCAGGAAACCAAAAGATAAAATATCTTAGTAGGATCCTCAGAGACTACATGTAGAAACCTCATAAAGAAAAAAAAAAATATTTATAAGGTATGATATAGTCCAATCAATATGTGCTATGTAATTTTCACATATATATAATGTAATATTGATATATAATGTGATTTTGATAGAGATATATTGTGTAACTTTGATATATTGTATAATTTTTTATATTGTATATAATTTTATATATTGTATATATATATATATTGTATAATTTTTATATTATATAATTTAGATATATTATATAATTTTGCTATAGGATATATCCTATATTTTTAAATAGAGCATATGCATATCATATAGAATATATTTTATATATAGGGGAAGACATCGTTTAAAAAAAGTAAATGGGGGTTAAACCTAACTTTTGTATATTGCATGTAAAAAGCACTTTTTCCTGTAAAAGGATTATAGTAAGAAGAATAAAGATTAGACTTGTATCTAGTTATCTCCCAATTTAACCGTTATGAGTGACAGTACATGTTTTGTTTTTTATACTTACCCTGCTACTTCCCCCCCCTTACTACTTTATAATGCTGATACATCAAAGTTAAAATTCAACGACATATATAGGTCATCACACCTTAGCAGTGCAAAGAGGGTTAAACCTTGGTGTTGCTTTATTTATAGTATCTGAAGCTTTATTTTTCTTAGCTATATTTTGAGCATTTTTCCATAGTGCCCTTTCTCCTACAGTAGAATTAGGGGCTATGTGACCTCCTATGGGAATAGAATCTATTGATCCTTTTGAATTACCATTAATTAATACAGTTCTTTTACTTGCTTCAGGATTTACTGTTACATATGCGCACCATTTTTTAATTAACGGACAAAGAAGTAAAGCTTTATACGGTTTATTATATACTATTATACTAGCAACTATCTTTACAGCATTACAAGGTGTAGAATATTCAGTATCATCCTTCACTATCTCAGATGGAGCTTTTGGATCATGTTTTTACTTTGGAACAGGGTTAATCTAAGCCCCTATTAATAACATTAATACATTAAAAAAAAATAATAAAATGCTTATATAGCCATTCTAATAGATTAAAAAAAAAAATAAAACAAATGGTTATATACTCATTTTATAAAATGTTAGTAGCTAAATCGAATTATTCATAGTTAAATCGAATGGTTGATGATTGGATAAAATATTATTAACTAGCTAAATTGTTAATAGAAAACAGGGTAAATTGCATAGAACTCCTAGTTCGATAAAAGGACAATATGCAGCCAACGATAAAACAATATAATTATTACAATACTACTATAAAAAAGTTTTATAAAGGTTCAACGACTAAATAAAGTTCTTTATTAAGAATTTTTAAAACCCCTGCAATTTACTAGGTTTTTAAGTAAATTGATGATATAGTCTAAACCATTTAAAAATAAATGGTATAAAGGATACAATGCCTTTAATTTGTATTGTCCATGGATTACATGTTATGATAGGTACAGCTTTCTTAGCTGTAGGTCTATGACGTGTATTAGCCTACCATTTAACAAATAATCATCATCTAGGATTAGAAGCTGGAATACTTTACTGACATTTTGTTGATGTTGTATGATTATTCTTATTTGTATCAATATATTATTGAGGATCATAACGTTAAGTAGCTATCTTTATTTTTTAGCCTTTTCCTAGCCTCCCTTTTTTAAGAATAGATATAGGGTAACTACTAGTCTTTTTCTAGAGTGGTAGCGAGAGTTATCTCTCTCTATTCTTACATGGTTATAACTTGATTAATCTTTTTACTTTTATCTAATTCAATTACATTAAGACGAGGAATTATTATTCTACTAGAATATATTTGTAATCGTATAGTACAATGGAGACACAATCCTAATAACCCAAAAAGCTATTCCGAACAATCATACGGTTTTCGTACACGTAGGGTGAAGGTTCCGTTCCTAGGGGGGAAGGTGAAGGCTCCCTTGCTAGAACGAATGCTTCCGAAATAGAAGCTGCTACACCTAAGGGTTCTAAAGCTAGTTCTTACAAAATAGGATACCACATATTTCGGAATATCAGCAGCAGTATGGGCTGCTTGTAATGGTAGCCGCATCGTTATGAGAGTTATCCATAACTCTCATTTATTTAATAAAGTTTTTCACAGTAGTCTCACGCCGTGTGCAGCCTTTAAGTAAGCTGAGGCTATAAAAGCATTAATAGTTGAACTGGGCGGGAATACCATCGTTAATAGGATAATTAGGCAGTCTCTAAAAAAGTGGGGGGGGGTTGTATAGGGCTATGCATTTTGGTTGCAGATCATAAATATAAGGTTCAACTCCTTCGTATCCCTCTCTACGCTAAAATAATTTGATTACTTCAGTAAAATAATATGATTATTTCAGTAAAATAATTTGATTACTTCAGTAAAATATTTTTATTAGCTCAGTAAAATATTTTTATTAGTTCAGTACAATATTTTTACCACTTCACTAGAATAGGTTTATATAAGTAAAAAAAATAAAAATAACCACTCAACGAAAATATCTGACCATTTTTGTATTTTCTATATAAGATGGTAGGACGGTATAGGTAAACTCTTTCCTTGGAGCTGGTTTCTATTTTTCCTCTTATTTTTTGTTTTGCCAATCGTTTCTTTAGTTAACCAAAACATAAGATAGTAAGGTAAAGGATAAGAAAATGGCCATAAGAAAATTTGTAAAAGGAAAACGTAAAAGAAATAAACGTTTGCCTGTACTAAGATCTTTTTTTTGCGGCTCTCCTTATCCTAAAAGTTACACGGCCTTTTACTCTATAGCTACTATAGAGCTTGCCGCTATTTCTTTTAAAAAATAAATATAGTATTCTCAAAGTTAAATTCTTACATGAGAATATTTTTACAAACAGACATTAATTTATATTTTTATACAATGAATTTATCACTAATTTTATTTACAATTGGAATTTTAGGTTTTGTTTTAAATAGAAAAAACATTATCTTAATGCTTATTTCAATAGAAATAATGCTATTGGCTATTACGTTTTTAATATTGGTTAGTTCACTTAGCTTTGATGATATATTAGGTCAAACATACGCTATTTATATTATTGCCATAGCTGGAGCAGAATCCGCTATTGGTTTAGGTATTTTAGTAGCTTTTTATAGATTAAGAGGAAGTATTAGTATTGAATTTAAATAATGTATCTAGCTATAATAATTTTACCACTATTAGGATCAATAGCATCTGGTTTTTTTGGTAGAAAAATCGGAGTTTCAGGGTCACAAATAATTACATGTACAGCTGTTATAATGACAACTGTTTTTGCGGTAGTTGCTTTTTTTGAAGTTGGATTAAATAATATACCTGTGTCAATAGAGCTGTTCAGATGAATAGATTCTGAGTCACTATATGTGTCTTGAGGATTCCATTTTGATTCACTAACAGTTTCTATGCTTATACCTGTACTAATTGTTTCTTCTTTAGTGCATATTTACTCTATTGGTTATATGAGCCACGATCCTCATATCCAAAGATTTTTTAGCTATTTAAGCTTATTCACATTTATGATGCTTATATTAGTTACAGCAGATAACTACTTATTAATGTTTGTAGGTTGAGAAGGTGTTGGGGTTTGTTCTTATCTTTTAGTAGCTTTTTGATACTCTAGAATAGCAGCAAATCAAAGCTCTCTTTCAGCATTTTTAACTAACAGAGTAGGAGATTGTTTCTTAACTGTAGGTATGTTTGCCATATTATGATCATTTGGTAATTTAGATTATGCTACTGTATTCTCATTAGCTCCTTATATGAATGAAAATGTTGTAACTATTATAGGTATATGTCTAGTTATAGGAGCAATGGCTAAAAGTTCTCAAGTAGGACTTCATGTGTGATTACCTATGGCCATGGAAGGTCCTACACCAGTAAGTGCACTGATACACGCTGCAACTATGGTTACTGCAGGAGTGTATTTATTAATGCGTTCATCTCCTTTAATAGAATACAGTTCAGTCGTGTTAATGATATGTTTATGATTAGGTGCTATCACAACAGTGTTTAGTTCTCTTATTGGACTATATCAACAAGATATTAAAAAAGTTATTGCTTATTCTACTATGAGTCAATTAGGTATGATGGTTATAGCTGTAGGTT
The DNA here is from genome assembly GCA_011058865.1 of Didymella keratinophila. Taxonomy (NCBI): domain Eukaryota; kingdom Fungi; phylum Ascomycota; class Dothideomycetes; order Pleosporales; family Didymellaceae; genus Didymella; species Didymella keratinophila. Next base: position 16,517 of record SWKW01000232.1, read on the forward strand.
TATCTTCTTATGGTATAGCTTTATTCCACTTAGTAAATCACGCCTTTTATAAAGCGCTTCTTTTCTTAGGAGCGGGTGCGGTTATTCATGCTGTAGCGGATAATCAAGACTTTAGAAGATATGGGGGACTAAGAGCATTTTTACCGCTAACTTATTCAGTAATGCTTATCGCTTCTTTAAGTTTAGTAGCTTTCCCATTTATGACAGGTTTCTATTCTAAAGATTTCATTCTTGAATCTGCATATGGTCAATATTATTTCTCTGGTACAGTTGTGTATATAATTGCTACTATAGGAGCAATGTTTACTACATTATACTCTGTAAAAGTATTATACTTAACATTCCTAACAAATCCTAATGGACCTTTAATCAACTATAAAAATGCACATGAAGGTGATATCTTTATGAGTTTACCTTTAATGATTTTAGCTGTGTTTTCTATATTCTTTGGGTTTGTAACAAAAGATATGTTTATAGGGTTAGGTTCTGGATTCTTTTCAGATAATGCGTTATTCATACATCCTAGTCATGAAATTATGTTAGATACTGAATTTGGAGTAGCAACTCTATTTAAATTATTACCTTTAATGTTTACTATATCATTAAGTGTACTAGCTATTCTTTTATCTGAATTTTTATCTACTACATTAATTTCTTTTAAACTATCTAGAACAGGTTATAATATATTCAGTTTCTTTAACCAACGTTTCTTAATAGAGTTATTTTATAATAGATTCGTTACAGGAACCATATTAAAACTTGGGGGACAAACTACTAAAGTTTTAGATAAAGGATCTGTTGAGTATATAGGACCGTATGGACTTGAAAAAGGACTATTGAACATAAGTAGTAATATTAGTAACCTTAATACAGGATCTGTTACAACTTATGCATTATACATTACTACAGGAATAGTATTGTATATGACTTTCTCTAGTTATATACACGTAAACATTTTACTATTATCTCTTCTTTTAGGATCATCTTTATTATTGAATAATAATAAATCTTTTAACTGTACGATGAGTTCTTTTCCAGTTTTCGGTTCTCTAATGAGAGGAACCTAATGGAGAGGAACCTAATGGAGAATAAGGGGGGGTGCGTCTGGCTAAACCAGCAAAATTTTAAAGACCCCTTAGAAAAGACTTTAGGGATTTAGTCGATAAGGGGTTTTTACTCTCTTCAACAGTTAATTTCAAAATCAAAGAGAATTAATCATGACATCTCTTATAAAGTATCTCTTTTTACTATTAAATCCCATGTATCAGTAAATTATCTAAAATTAATTTTAACCACCCCCTACCCTCTAGTATTTCCATTATAACAATTTACTATATATACCTGTAGGTTTGTTGGGATAGAAAAGGCAAAGGTAAAAAAAAATTAAAAATATCTTATAAACAATTAAATCATTAGTCTAGTCTTTTTGTGTTCATCTTAGACTGAATTTCTTTGATTTGGTATAAACCAAAAAAAAAAAAGCACAGATTATAAATTCTTAAAAAGCACAGATTATAAATTCTTTAAAAAAGCACAGATTATAAAAATAGTGATCGTAGAATTATGTAAACACCAGTATAAAAAGTTTTATTTTAAAATTTTTTTAACTAGAGAATGTATGGATATCCCGTTTTGTTCAAGTAATTTGTCCGTATTACGGGATTTTCCTAGTTGTTTTTTTATAATTACTTCTTTCTCTTTATGGATATCACTATAAATTTTTTTTACGTTTTGTAAATCTTTTCTAAAATATACACTTTTTAGATCTTTTTTACCCCCCCTAATTTTTCCTGAATTGCTTTTGAATTGGTCTCAAAAATTTGAACCATTCCGTTGCTTTTCTTATAATAATTATTATATTCACGTTTTGCTTTTCAATAGTCATGTGAATCTGATACTTCCACCTTTGAATTATATTCAGTGTGCATTAATTCAAGTAACCTCTCTTTATCCTCTGTACTAAGATGTGTACCGTAAAGTTTCATAAAATCAGTGAAAGGAAGTAGCATTTTGGCATGTTGCTTATTTTAAATATCATGATATATGTCTGAATCCTTTTTTAGCTCCGATAGTTCTTTTACCAATTCTTTAGGGGATTGTCCATAGGAATAAGTTTTTTATTTTGGAAGAACTAGCTTTAGAACTCTTAGGTGTAGCAGCTTCTATTTCGGAAGCATTCGTTCTAGCAAGGGAGCCTTCACCTTCCCCCCTAGAAGTAGAAACTTCACTCCTAGGATTAGACATGGTAAAACTAGTTCCTGCATTTGAATTACTAGAAAAAGGCATAGGGCTATCAGGTCCACTAATAGCCGGAGACATAAGGAAAATGTTTTTAAACCACTCATTTATTACATAACGAATGCCACCTAAACTGCAAAAATAAGCTAAACTTTTTCAATTATCTAAATTAGCAAATAAATCTAAATCCAAATAGAAAAAAAAGTAACCTTATTCCATAACCAATAACAGCAGTAATAAGGCTACTTATTAAACCAATTATAAATGCTTTGTTAATAGTAAACATAGCACTTTGTAAACACTGGCTACAGCTAGGTTATTTATTATTATTACAAATAATACGATGATACCGGTCTATTATTATTGTTGGAGTAATCATAAGAATTTTTCTAATTAGTATTGTTATTGTAGTCATGGTAAGAATTTTTCTAATTATTATTGTTCTTGTAGTCATGATAAAAATTTTTCTAATGATACTGATTCTACAACAATTGGCATAGAACTGTGTAAGATACCACATATTTCTGAACACTGACCATAGAATGTTCCTAATCTGTTAATTAAAACTGAGAATTGATTTAATCTACCTGGGTAAGCATCACACTTAACACCTAATGCTGGTATAGCAAATGAATGGATTACCGAAAGTTTATTTTTCCATTGTCTGTATGTTTGTCTATATACTATTTTTTTTTTGCTAGTTAAATTTACATGTTTGTTTATACTACATAACCAATATAAATCTTTTGTTTATATTTAGCTTTTACCTTTATAATAGGTGTAACCCATATAAGACGTATTTGTATCTAAACATTTAGCTATCTTATTACGGTTAATTGTAACATTTTTGTTTTTTTCTAAATATTTAACTACGGAGATTATACTAGAGAAATTTAATTCTTCTCCTGTAACATCATTTCTAATAAAGACTATTACTTGAGCCTACATTTTTATAACCAGTAGTTAAGTCTGTCCATATGTATACCCCAGCTTTACGTTTTCTGGTATGAGGATGACCCACTAAACTATAATAAGCTTTAAGTGTATCACTATTCATTGGCAAATCGAAAGTTACACCCCTGATAGCTAATAATTGGTCTAATTGTTGTTGTGTAATAGAAACATTTTTATTAGCTATTACCTTATTTATTGTTTCACCTGTAATAATTTTATTAGTGCTATTGGAATAAGGCCGAGAACCGTAAGGATAATAGTTTTTACTATTAGCTATTGGATACAGGTCTACTTTTTTCAATTTGTAGTTATTCATAAGGTAAATTGGAGAATAGATTGTTCTAAAAAGAAAGTAAAATTCTAAAAAATTCATGTTTTTAATAATTTTTTTTACAAATACTAGTTATTACTAGATAAAAATAGATATATATTATAATAAGTCAAACATTTAGTCTGTTAAACTAACAAAGAAGTATTATTTTAAAGATATTAGGAATAGCTATAAACCCAACGACCTGTTTCTAGACCGATCAGAGTATACCTTAATCTATAATAGTTGAGCATAGCCCTGTTTTAGTATTATAGACCACTACCGTCTACTCGTTGCTCTTTTACAACCTAATACAACATAATTCTCTGGGAAAAAGTTGTAACTAGGTGATTTAGATCCGCGATAACCCATTTAACTTTCGTATATACCTTTTGATATTACTATACCTATGGTCATTAACATAGCCGCGTTTAACCTTTTGAGATAAACGTTTAGTTAAAAGGTCTTTAGGGTGTCCCCGGAATTTGATAGTGTATTGACGTTTAAAAGTGCTTGCTAAAGGCCTTTATTTCATCAGCAGCAGTAAGAATAAATCTAGTGTGTGTAATTTCAGGAAGAATAACTCTATTATCTACTTCTAACATTCTTAAAGCCCCTTCTTCTAAGTCAGATTCAGGTACTAAGTAAGAATCAAATTCTACAAAGTCTCCATCACTATTTAAGAAATCTGGGTATTCGTAACTTCAGTATCATTGGTGCCCTTCTGCTAATACAGATAGTGAAGGATCAGTAACTTCATCCATTAAGTATAATAGTTTGAAAGAAGGGAAAGCAATTAATACTAAGATTAGAGCAGGTGTAATTGTTCAAATTAATTCTATTAATGTACCGTGGTTAAGGTATTTATTACTTATAGGTGATTTTGCGCTATCAAAATTTTTGATAATAGCTCCTTGTATTCAACCAACACTAAATAAAATAGCAACTAAGTAATACATAATGTTATCATGTAATTCGATTAAAGCTTCCATTTGTGGACTAGCACTATCTTGGAAGTATAATCCTCACGCTCTAGGTGCATCACATACGAATTCGCTAGAAACAGCAAATAAAGTGCTAATTGCGGCAAAAATAGAAGATAAGATTGTACTACTTTGTAATGGTAAGCTAGTAAATGCGTGAGGTTTAGGAGGATTACTTAATGCTCACTCTAATCCTGGAGCACATTTATCTTTAAGTATTCTTAAGTAATCACTAAATAGTTGAGGAACTGCTCAAGGGTAACCAAATATAGCTTTCCCTTTAACAAGTTGTAAGTATACTATGTGTAAGAATAACACAGTAGCAGCAACAGAGATAAGTGAACCAATACTACTAATGAAGTTTCAACCTGTAAAGGCGTCAGGGTAATCACTAATTCTACGTGGCATACCTTGTAATCCTAAGAAGTGTTGAGGGAAGAAAGTTAAATTAACTCCAGTAAATAGAACTCAGAAGTGAGCTTTAGAATATAGTAAGTTATAATCTAACCCTAATATTTTAGGTATTCAGAAGTATCATCCACTAAATAAGGCAAATACGGCACCCATACTTAACACGTAGTGGAAATGAGCAACTACGTAGTAGGTATCGTGGAAAGCAATATCAAGTGATGCGTTAGCAAGAACCACACCTGATAATCCCCCAATAGTAAACATAAATACGAAACCTAACGCAAAAAGTAATGATGGTATGAAATGTAAAGAACCACCATAACAAGTTGCTAATCAAGAGAATATTTTAATACCAGTAGGAACTGCAATAATTAAAGTTGCAGCAGTGAAATAGGCTCTTGTATCTACATCAAGACCTACAGTATACATGTGGTGACTTCAAACTACAAATCCTAAGATACCAATAGAACACATGGCGTAAACCATACCAAGGTATCCAAACACGCTCTTGTTAGAGTTAGCTGAAATTGTAGTACTAATTATACCAAAACCTGGAATAATTAAGATGTAAACTTCTGGATGACCGAAGAATCAGAATAGATGTTGGTATAATATAGGATCACCACCACCTGCTACTTCAAAGAATGAAGTATTAAAGTTTCTATCAGTAAGAACCATAGTAATTCCACCGGCTAAAACAGGTAATGATAATAATAATAAAACAGCTGTAATAACAACTGCTCATGCAAATAGTATTAATTTGTGTAATCTTATACCAGGACTTCTCATATTAAATGTAGTAGTCATGAAGTTCATGGCTCCAAGTAAACTTGAAATACCAGAAAGGTGTAATCCAAAAATAGCTAAATCCACACTTGGACCACTATGACTTTGGATTCCTGATAATGGAGGGTATAAAGTTCAACCTGTACCTACACCATTTTCAATTCCACCTGCAAATAAGAATAAAACAATACTAGGAATTAATAATAAGTAACTAATATTATTAAGTCTAGGGAACCCCATATCAGGCCCTCCTAATCCTAATGGAAGTAAGAAATTACCAAAACCTCCAATTAAAGCTGGCATAACCATGAAGAAAATCATTATTATAGCGTGAGCAGTAATAATACTGTTATATAATTGGTTATCAGCAATATACTGAACACCAGGTCCTGACAGTTCTAATCTAATTAAAACAGAAAAGGCAGTTCCTATTAACCCTGCGAATAATGCATATATTAAATATAACACTCCAATGTCTTTAGCATTAGAAGATAGAAATCATCTTTCGAATCACATACTAATTCCTGATGTTTTCATTGTTAGATCGTTGTACCTACCATCACTATCATTTTCAGAAATTATAATGTTGCTTTTAGAAAAGGTAATAGGATTATAATGGGTCACACTTTTCTACAAGAATTCTGTAGTTGTATATTTCTTAACAAGAAGAAATATAGTAAAAAAAAGTTCATTTTACTACAGGTAGTGCAAATCACACAAAAGTATAAAATGCTTATTTTATTGTTAAACAGTACCTAGTTATTTTAGCTATTTATTCAGCTTCTCTGTTAACACGCACTTCATCTTTTTTTGTGTTTTTATAAATTTTTATCTATTTTTTGCTTCAAAGAAAGACCGGTTATCACTTTTTACTTTATTGATTTCACTCTATTTCTTTTTTCTTCTTTTTTTCTTATGGTAAGTTAAAAGTTTTAGAAAAATAAAAAAAAAAGAAAAAGGCCGTATAACTTTCTTAGTAACGAGAGCCCCAGTAAAGGTTTTTTAAAAGAAATAATTCTTTCTTGCACGTTTTCCCTTTATTCATTTTCCTATTTTTACAGTTTATTATTTTTTTTCTTAAGCAAAAATCAGCGATTGGAAAAAATAAACAATGGAAAAAACAAGTACTAGCCAATAAAAAAAATAGCTTAATTATCCAAGAATAGTGTGGAGTATAGGTAACACAAAATAGGTTATATGAACACCCATTGACTGATTTTACTTTATTGTTTATACTTAAGGTACAATATTTTTACCGTAGAGAGGGATACGAAGGAGTTGAACCTTATATTTATGATCTGCAATCAAAATGCATAGCCCTATGCAACATACCCCTTTTTTTTAGAGAGGAAAAATACGGCTCTTGTAACCCTTTGCAATGATAATAGCAGGTAACCGTTATTTCTCTATTATTTTTTACTATAAAAGCAATAATACTGCTTAAGCGTAGTAAAAATACTTCTTATTATAATAGGAAAAATACTTTTTATTACAATAGTAAAAATAAAGAGTTAAACGAGTTCAACGAATTCTGCAAAATTACATTTGTCTAATAGTGTAGTAATAATAAGCTATAGTGATAACGAATTTTAATGTTTATAAAGGCCCTTTAACTTTTAAAATTCACTTACTTTACTTAATATTTCAGATTTGTAAAAGGGGTCTACTGAATTAATTTTGTTTTGTAGTGAAAGTCCTTTATCAATTAACTCACTTATATCAGACTGACGTTTAGTAATCAAACTATCAATAACACCAATCTTAGCTTTAACATAGCTTGCTACCTTATTTGACATAGTAGCGGGAACATCCCTGCCCAAATTACCCTTACTTATTGTTGAATCTATTAATGTAATCACTTAATTCAGATAAATATCCTCCTATTGACATTAATATACCGCTAAGACTTTGTATATCTGTACCGGACTTAATTACTTATACCTGTTAAAAACGCATGAGTCTCCGAACTATCCACTTTTCCATAGTTAGATGTTTGTCTACTATCAATTGTTAACGCGTTTTTACCTAGTTCAAATACAAACCCTAATGTTAGTAACACAAAAAATATCATCATTACCGTTAATCCATAACTGTCATTAGTATATGTACTTACACTATAGGGGTATACCAATAGAATTTCTAGGTCAAATAGAAGAAATAAAAGCGCAAAGATAAAGAAAGATACACTGAATTGTGTTCTATTTTGTCCTAAGAAGGAGTGGAACCCACATTCAAAAACACTATCTTTTTCTTGGTACGGATTATGAGGGGCTAAAATTAAATTGATGGCTAATAATAAAATAGCTAATATAGGGATAAAGATAATAAAAAAAGTAGTACTTGTCATTTATATGTTAAAAAGTAGTAATGCTAGTATATTAGCTAAGTTTAGTAGTTCTTCAGGTATAAAAATAAACAATGCTACTACAAGTGTGATTACAGAAATAGATAAACTTAATGAGCTTGATAAAACAATATTGTTTATTGTTATAGAAACTTTTGTAGTAATCGTGCTTTTTTCTGCAATTATCCCTTCTGCATGTAAGTCTGTTAATTCATTGTTTAATGTGTAGTCTGGTCTGTCAAAAAAGATTTGTTTTATTATAGCTAAATAATATACCGCACTTATAACACTTGTTAAAATAGCAACAAGTGACATAAAGATATAACCGTTATCAATAGCTGCACTTAAAATCATCTGTTTACCAAAAAATCCTATTAATGGTGGTATTCCTGCAAAAGAAAATAGAGTAATCGCTAAGCTTAACGATAGTATAGGGTTAATATAATATAACCCTTTTAACTGGTCAATTAGTTGAATAGGTGAATTGTTCACATCATGTAGATTGTTATTAATTTCCTCACTTTTTTCTTTTTCACTAGCAGATTCTGTATTATAAACATAACAATATAAAGAGTAACCTATAGTAATAAGTAAGATAAACGCATTTAAGTTTGATATAGAGTACTGGATTAAGTAAAATAGAAAAGCTTGTGTTGATTCTACTGTGTGTATACTTAGTCCTAATAGAATAAATCCTACGTGTGAAATTGTACTAAATGCAAAAAGTCTTTTAATTCTCGACTGTGTTAACCCTACAACAGTTCCTATAACTAAGGATAGAAGAGAACTAAATAATAAGGTTGTTGTTCAAGAAAACTCCATATCAAACATAGATTTACTTGTATAGTGAACTAACTCTAGTAAAAAGATAAAGATAGATATTTTCGCGATTATCGCTACAAAAGTAGTAACAATAGTAGGTATTGCGTCATAAACGTCTGGACTTCAGAAGTGGAATGGTGCAGCCGATACTTTGAACAAGAACCCTACCGCCATGAAAAGTAAACTTATGTGAATATAATAAGATTTGTATCAGTAAACAAGAGTTGTAAGGTTATCTTTAGTTGCGTTTGATATACTAGTAATGATATACAAACTGTCTAGGTTTGTAGTACCTGAATTTGCATAAAGTAAAGCTGTTCCTAGTAAGATAAAACAAGAAGATAACCCTCCTAATAAGAAATACATAAGTCCTCCTGAAGTAGCTGGTTCTGAATCTCTGTAAATAGTAGAAAGTAAGTACAATCCATAACTTTGTAGTTCAATCGATAAAAATATAGATACTAGATCACTAGTAGATATTAAGAAAACACTTCCCGTAACAATAAATAAAATAATTAAAGAATATTCAATAATTTTATATTGTTCTCCCATTTTATTAACAATAAGAGTTCTGTAATAAATTAATTTTGTAAATAAAAGTCTATCAGCTGAGCTATATTGTTTTAATCAAACTTTTCTAGGATAAAATGCAGTTAATAATAATATAACACTGCTAATTAAAAAAATAAAGATATGGAAAACAGTAGTAGTAGCTGTTGTAGTAAATAGACCTGAAAAAATTCCGATTCCTTTGCTTAAAAATAGGAAAAATAAGTTATCATACGCAATAAAACAAGAAATAAGTAAAATAGTAATTGTCGCTCTTGAATATAAAATAGATTTGTCTCGTCTTAATGTAATTGAATTAGATAAAAGTAAAAAGATTAATGAAGTTATAATCATGTAAGAATAGAGAGAGATAACTCTCGCTACCACTCTAGAAAAAGACTAGTAGTTACCCTATATCTATTCTTTAAAAAGGGAGGCTAGGAAAAGGCTAAAAAAAATAAAGATAGCTACTTCACTTAGAATCTAATGACTACCAACTCAACTTTTTAGACCAAACGTACCGTTCCGAGTTTTTGAATTAATTAAGCTATGTTGTAAATTAGCTTTAAGATGACCTCTTATCATCGGAGCTGATTCGTTATTGAAAGAAGAACGGATGTTTTTTAAACTACCTGCATATCTATATTTAAATACTGCTCTCATAGCAGTAAGTCTTCTTGTTAATCTACCAGACGCCTCGAATCTAACACCACTTACCACCTGTTGTTTTATATTGTTAACAACATTATTTTTGTTTAGTGTTTCCTTATTATCGTCAAAAGTAATAAGAGTATGTAAATCTGCTATTTTTACCATTTGTAAAACGGCTTTTCGTAATACTCTCACTACTTTGTTTTTTCTGTCTCTTAGTTTTAACGCAACAGCTGATGAAAATACATCACTATTTAGATATAAAGCTTTAGATTCAACTAAGTTAATTTTTGTTTTTTTACCATAAAGTTTTTCTACTAGGCTAACTAAACCTAACTTTGCCCAGTTTAACATTATATTTGATAAAAGAGATATAGTAAAATGAATATTATTCGTAGAATGGAATAAAGCTTTTTTTACTTTAAACAGGTTTTTTAACCGTCTACTATTATAGTTAGGAATTCTATAGAAATTAAAGTATATTTTTCTCAATTTTGTTCTAATAGAGTATTCAAACAAATTCGTCTTTTCTTTAAAAAAAGTTGTGTTTCATTTATCGAATACAAAAAGGTTTTTTTTTAATAAATGAAGTAACCTGTTTTTAAAGTAGGGTATATATTTTTTTTTGTTACCTATAACGATTTTTCTAAATTTAATCAAGGTAATTATTTTTCTAACTTTTTTCTCAAACCATGCTTTTTTTTTATTATAGCTAAATAGTGTAATAAGAAGTCTACTATTTGTATGTTCTAACTCAGCTCTACTCGTATAAACCTTTTTTGCTGAATAACGGGATTTATTATCTCTTCTACGAGTAATCACCTCTCTTTTTATTCTTATCATATTTAGATAGCTTTTTAAAAGTAGATTAAGAAAATAATTGTTAGCTACTAATGATTTAGTAAAGGATTTATTGTAAGAGTAAATACTACTATATCACTCTTTTGTTGAAAAAGGGTATAGACGACCACTTTTCTGGCTATCTTTTCTTTCTGCAGAAACTTTCGTTACTATACCGTTATCGGTTTTGTCGGCTTGGGAGTTTCTCTGGTTTTTTGTTTTTACGTAATAATCGAATGAAGAAATAGACTTAATCAATGAGATAAAGTAATGAATTGTAGGAAGTATAGGTATTTTTTTTTCATTTATGCAATTTATTTTGTATTTTTTTTTTATTTTTTTTAGGCTTTAAGTAAAAAGCTTACTCTTCTCCCAATTCCAGTTAATTTTATCAGTGGGATATGTAATGAAATATATGTTACACAACATGTTTTATTAGTAGCTAATGTGCTAAGGGAGCTTGCACAATAACCTACGGAATGCTTTACTATTTAATGCTGTTTGTGGGTTTCGCCGCAGACTCGTAAGGTAGCTATGTGCCCATGCTTTGTTTTTATCTGAGACATAGTAATTGTCGCTCTTGAATATAAAATAGATTTGTCTCGTCTTAATGTAATTGAATTAAATAAAAGTAAAAAGATTAATCAAGTTATAATCATGTAAGAATAGAGAGAGATAACTCTCGCTACCACTCTAGAGACTAGTAGTTACCCTATATCTATTCTTAAAAAAGGGAGGCTAGGAAAAGGCTAGAAATTGTTCATAATGTACACAGTTATAAACTTTATAACTGTTGTATACTATAATAAAGGTATATTACATGGCATTATTTCGAAACTATATAATACACATGGGACTAGTATAATGAAAGCGATTACGATTGGTAATAAAACAGTTCAACAATAAGACATAAGTTGGTCGTAACGAATTCTAGGGAATGAAGCTCTAGCTCATATGAACACAAATACCATTATACAAGTTTTAACTCCTATAACTATACCACTTATAGCTGTTCCTATAATTGAACTATAGTTATCAAAATCAATAACGTTAAAGTTAGATCCATTATCTGTTAGATACATATAACTGTCTCCTGCAATAAATTGTAAAAGGTAAAAGTAAGGGTATAAAAAGTAATTAAAATCAAACAAGTAACCACCTAAAAATAAAATACTGTTTAAAATACAAATAAGTATTATACTAGCATATTCAGCTAAAAAGAAGAATACGAAAATAACAGCAGAATGCTCTGTCATAAAACCACTAACTAATTCTGATTCCTAAATTGTAAATGATCAGTAAATACTCTTATTAATCCTTAAAAGGATTTATTTTTAAGTAATATTTACCTTTAAAAAGCAAACCATTTTTAATATATTTACTCACAGTTACCTTAGATACAGCCAAATAAATGGCTAGATCTGAAGCATAATCAAACGTTTTTAACAAATGGTTGTCTAAGTCATAAATACCTACACCATTAGGGTATTTTACTTTTTTACTTCTCATAAGGTTTTTAGTTTCCTCTGAGTGTGTTTTACCAAACATAAGATTTAATAACCCAGCTTTAATTAGAGATTTAGTTTTGTCATAATGATGTTTCCCTCAAAAAGGATGATTACTTTTATCTTGAAATCTTTTTACCATCTTCTGTTTAGCATCATCTGTATGCTTATAACCTTCTGAGCTAGAAGCATTTTCTAAAAAATTATATAAACTGCTAAAGTTAAATTTCTTTATGTACATAGTTTCTAAATCAGTTAATAATTTAAAACTAGTAGCTTTATCTTTATAAGTAAAGTATTTCTAAATACAAAAATGGAAGTTATCTTAACCATATTTTAAAATAGCAGCCTGTAAAGCTTTGTTAGATTTTTTATGTGATAAATGTTCATTTAATCTTATATATAAATCTTTTGCACTAGCTATGGATTGGTTTCCATGAACTTTGTTCACAAAGCTATAAATACCTCCTTTTCTTTAAAGAAGCTCCCGCTTAGAATGTATGTAATCTTTGTCTTGTAAATCCGTTAGAGTTATTATAGGTACTGGAATGTCCACTTTAGAAGAACTCGACGTAGAATAAAATCTACGTGATGTAAACCTAAAATTAGAATTTCTATTGTGAGGTCTATTAATTTGGAATTGTTTTAATCTCATTTATCTGATATATTACTATATCTATGGTCTATATCATATACAATTATATAATTGTATTATCGCGTGTAGTCTCTGAGGATCCTACTTATAATTAAATTACTTTGGTTTCCTGCTGATTATCCTTTGTAACATATTAGACAAATTTAACATTACTCTATATACAACATAACAATTACGTTGAATAAATATAGTTAAACATATGTAAGTTTCAGGAATTTCCAGCATATAGCGATATTTAAAGAGGCCAAATCTTTATGAGAATTACTTTAAAGTAATAAAAACTAGCCTCTGCCAAATCGAATGGTGCTCTATTTGTTTCTGCAATAGATCCTATGAAGAATATAATAAATATAGGGAATAAAGGCACCACATATCAAATAGCTCTTTGAGCTTCTATAATTACAGTTATATCTAAACTACCTGCTAATAATACTACTAATAGTATAGCAGAGCTTAAAATTAATTCGTAACTAATTAATTGAGCTGTACTTCTTAATGCAATAGAACATGTTTATTACACATGTTATTTGGACCATATCTTTATCTACACTCTTGGTGTTCAATTTATATAAATAGAATTTTTAATAATTTTAAACTAGCCCTAATTTTTTTTGACGTTCTTTCGCTTACGATATTACTAAAAAAAAATAAGAGGGCTTGTCCAACAACGGGTAAGGACACGAAGAGACTATTTAGTTTTCATATTTAGCTCATTTAGCTTTAAATATTACTCAGCTTTTAGCTAATAAAGGGTTGGTTTCTTCTAAAGCTTTATGGGCTCCCATTTCTTTTAGCTCGTAACATCTAGGTATTAAATGTAATCTGTTCTTTTTAAAAGATCTGGGAGGATATTGTTTAAAATAACTAATAAGATTTATAATACCTTTTTTATCAGAGATATATCATTTAAAATTATTAGAAGTTCTATCTATGTATATTGAACCTCCATATATATCAAGTAACGGTTGTAAGATTTCACTCGTTTTTTGAGTTAAAGTAATAGCTAATTGCCCATTATTACTATTTAAAGTTACGCTACCATCAGCATCAAAAAAACCTGCTAATCAACCATTGTTGTATGTTAATTTATCAGAATAAATAAGAGCTATTTCGTAGTTTAAGCAAATTTTGTTTAATTGCATTAATCTATAAGAATTACGAATTTCCCCATTTACATCATTAATTAAAGCTAAAAAACCTTCCTTATGACGTAAACTATATCTTAATGCTTTTGCACCGGATACAAGTTTTATTGATCCACCATACACATTTTTAATAATCTGTAGTGCGTGTTCACTTCTTATATCCATAGTAATTTCTAGACTAGCATATCCTTTTTTACTTAAGTAAAAAGTTCCATCTCCGTCAATTAGACCAGCTAATCATTGATTTCACTCTTTATTGTTACTGGTCTGAGGAGTAGGATGGTTAACTTTCGTTCTATAAAATCTACAACCCCTTTTTTTTTGAAAAAATAGTATAGATAACAAACGTATGGCCTCTGAAGTTCCTACTAACGAGTTAAACGCTTTGGTTACTTGCGGGTTGTTCATCTTGAATAGAATTTTTACTTTAGAGCCCCATTTGAAGGGAGTTACACATAAAGTACCTAGTAAAGTAAGCAATAGATATTGCTTCCTGAATTTCTCGCTTATAGTTTGTTTTAAATAAAGACTCGCGCCTTTAACGGGCCATTTTGACCCTAAAAATGCGTACTTAGAATTAGCGGATCATCCTGCTAGTAATATACCATATGTAGCTAATGAAGACATAGCTAACATATATAGTATACCTAGATTATAATCTAGTAAGACTAAACCAGGACCGTAGGGTACAACAGCATACCCTAATAATGAAAAAATTAATGTAATAATAGGACCAAGGAAAAATAGTACTATGTTTGCTTGCGTAGGAGAAACATATTCTTTTAGTAAAAGTTTAAGAGCATCGGCAAATGCTTGAAGTAGACCATATCAACCTACTGCATTAGGCCCTAATCTTCTTTGCATACTAGCCATAGTTTTTCTCTCAGCTATTGTTACAAAGGCTACTGTTAATAAGACTGGCACAGTAACAGCCAATACTTCAAGAACGGACATAATTGTTGGTATATATAACATAGATAAAGTAAGTTATAATCATAAAATTGCATAGAATTCTAGCGTATTTTAACGAATTATTGAAAATATATATGAATCATATTACATATTTTAATTACACCGTGTTTTAACTAATTAGTTCTGTTTTGGGCAAGATAGATAATTGTTTTCTTTATTTTTAGGGGCTTTAAGTAAAAAGAATTTTACTCTTCTCCCGTTTGCTCTCCGGCCGAACGGCCAGGTTGCAATCCATTTTTGTCAATGGGATTTGTTATAGTATTGTTTTTTAACATTTAACAATCTATACAACAAGTACAAGATAGAGAATAGGGATAAATGGTAACATAGAGGTTAATCCCCCATAAAAAAAACAGAGTTTTCATATAGGTTCATAATTCCCCTATTGATAGGTTTTATTAATAAAAATACTAATATAATTATCTAGAATTTTTAGCGTTATTTAATAAGCTAATATCAACTAAAGTATTTTCTAACATAGTAACACCATACATTACAACTGAAAAGTATAAGAAGTATAAAACAGTACTTATTTGACCAAATTCAATAAATGGTGATTCTACGTGTTTGGCACCTAATTGCATTAATATTAAGAAATTAGCTATAAAGATAAAGAAAGCTGCTTTACTTAAAGGTCTAAATTGCATACCTCTTGATCTACTTACATCAGTAATTGGTAATAGTAATAATGCAAGAATAGCAGCAAACATAGCTATAACTCCTAATAGTTTGTTAGGAATAGATCTTAATATAGCATAGAAAGGAAGAAGATATCATTCCGGAACTATAGCTGCAGGAGTTTGCATAGGATTTGCCATAACATAGTTTTCACTATCACCTAATACGTTAGGCATAAAGAACACAAATAAAGATAATACAAATATAAATGCAAAAATTGTAATAAGATCTTTAAATATGAAGTAAGGGGCAAAAGATATTCTTTCATAGTTTCCTGATACACCTAAAGGATTTCCTGATCCTGCTGTATCATGTAATACTATTAAGTGCATTAGTGCTAAAGCAGCTAATACAAAAGGTAAAACAAAATGTAATGAAAAGAATCTGTTTAATGTTGCATTATTAACTGAGAAACCACCTCAAATGAACTCAACAATATCTTGACCTACTCAAGGTATAGCACTCATAAGGTTAGTAATAACAGTTGCACCTCATAATGACATTTGACCATATGGAAGAACGTAACCCAGGAAAGCTGTAGCCATCATTAAGATAAAGATAACAGTACCAATAGTTCATACTAGAGTTCTTGGTGCTCTATATGATCCATAGTACATACCTCTACCTATATGTAAGTACACTATAAAGAAAAATGCTGAAGCAGTATTACTGTGTAAATAACGTATTAATCATCCATTATTTACATCACGCATAATCTAAAAAAGATTAACTGTTTACCTAAGTTTAATCCCTAGACGTTCTATCTATAGGATTATATGTAAAATATATGTATTTTTATATAATCTACCTGTATCTATGTAACGATTACATGTATTACTGCTGAGATTTAATCCCAATGCTTTATGTGCAGAACTGTATGAAACAAAAGGAGAACCTTCAACCATACCCTCATTATTGTATATATATACTACTTTAGGGTTATCAGATCTATTTTGTATGCTAAATTTCCGAACATTGTACGAATGTGGTCTATTGGATTCAACATCAAAAGGAGGATCTTTTTCAAAAATGGTCTCAAATTTTTTAAGATTTCATCTATTATTTCATTAATATCGCCAGTATTGTTTGTACTGTATCTTTTGTTAAGAATATCAGAAATATCCAAAAATAGTTTTTTACCTTCAGGTAAATAGTAATAACCTTTTATTTTTAATAATAAGGCTACTCTTCATAGTTTAAAGTCTATAAACTTTCTTGAGTACATTTTAGATGTATGTAAGAAAGGTAAAACATAATAATAAAGAGAATCTACACTGTTTACTACTAAAGATACTACATTTGTTTTAACATTTGTTGTACTCACTACGTTTAAAGGTGATATTTTACTGTCCCGTAATACATTATTGGATAATCTGGTTAAGAAGATTATTATAGAATTTAAGCTTTCTTGACTAGTATTTTTTTGAACTATCTGTAAATATAAAGCAGAACCCGTTCTAATACCAAAAGTACCTTCACCTTCTATAAATCCTATTAATCAATTAGGGTCTATTATAATTTGAGATTCTGTAGTATTGTATGTAAAAATTTCTCTTTTAGTGTTCATAGTATCTTTAAGATACATTATTCTTTCCAAATCCGCATTGGAATTTTTTTTTTTATTTTTAATCATTACTGCCTCATAAAAGTTTTCAAAATCTAATCTTTTACTAGTATGAAGAGAAAATGTATTAAAAATAGAACATATTACATTTTTAATAGCATCGTAATCTGATACTATAAAAGAGCAACGATTTCTACTACTTTCTAATTCAACTCTACCTACCTTTAGATGAGATTTTATTGTGTTAAGAACTTCCAGATCGTCAATGTGTAAACATATTTAAAATCTAAATCTTACATAGTTACGATCTATTGTAATTAAAAAATTACCTTCTGCATCTGAAAATCCCGAAAATCAATATAAAAACTCTTTGGGAACACCATAACATAAGTCTTGTTCAGTGCTCACTTGAGAGTTTTCATTGCATCTATCAGTAGAAGAGTGAAAAAATCCCTTTTTATTTTTATGACCTGATACGTAAGCAGATGATAGTAAACCTATTCCATTATACTAAAATACGTCGTTAATCTCTAACAATAGATTTTTCAATCTAATAGGACTATACCACCATAGCTATATCTATGTAAAGCATCTAGTCTCTGAAGAATCTACTCATAATTAAAATTATTTTGGTTTCCTGCTGATCATCTATTGTAATATTTTTACAATTTATACGTCACGCTATAAATAGCTTAAGAACAATCCTGGCTAAGTATAGGTTTACGTTTGTAAAACTTTAAGAATTTCCAGCACATAGCTTTATTTAAAGAGCACATTATGCTTACATATGCTCAACACTGTTAAAAGCTTCTGCTACACTAGGGTTATAGTGCATTGCTAATGTTACACCTGTAACAATTTGTATAACTAAACAGAAAGCTAATAAAGAACCAAAGTTTCACATGTAACTTAAGTTTAGTGGTTGTGGAGAATCTACCAAGTAAGAATTAGCTAATCTCAAAATAGGGTGACTTTTTAATAATCTCATTTCTTTTATTTTTTTTGTATTTTTATTATTTTTCTTATTTATTAAAGTGTTTACAGTACCGTTAGCTATTCAAATTTTTGCCAATGGGCTACTAAAGTGAAGTGATCTTAGATAGGTAAACTAAAAATATTTCTTTTTATTCTTATTGGTTAAATTATGTGTTTTAATTTTTTCATTAAAAAATTTCGGTATACAAGATATATCTTATTATACGCTACTATTAATTACTATACATTTTTTTTTGTTTTCCATACAAGAAAATGATGATACGGATTTTATAAGTTGGCATAAAAATCTATAAAATAATACCTATTTTATAACAGTTGGCATATAAATCTATAAAATAATACCTATTTTATTTACAAAATTAATCTATTAGAAAGATATTATTGTTAACGAAATGGGAGAACAATCCAAAATTTTTCAACAGTCTTTAATTATTAATATTTAAGTAAGTTCTTATATGTTTAATTAGTGTATTTAAATTTCTTCAGGTATAAAAATAAACAATGCTACTACAAGTGTGATTACAGAAATAGATAAACTTAATGAGCTTGATAAAACAATATTGTTTATTGTTATGGAAACTTTAGAGTACTGGATTAAGTAAAACAGAAAACCTTGTGTTGATTCTATTGTGTGTATACTTAGTCCTAATCAAACTTTTCTAGGATAAAATGCAGTTAATAATATAACATTGCTAATTAGAAAAATAAAGATATGAAAAACAGTAGTAGCTGTTGTAGTAAAAAGACCTGAAAAAATCCCGATTCCTTTGCTTAAAAATAGGAAAAATAAGTTATCGTACGCAATAAAACAAGAAATAAGTAAAATAGTAATTGTCGCTCTTGAATATAAAATAGATTTATCTCGTCTTAATGTAATTGAATTAGATAAAAGTAAAAAGATTAATCAAGTTATAACCATGTAAGAATAGAGAGATTCGAACTCTCGCTACCACTCTAGAAAAAGACTAGTAGTTACCCTATGTATATTCTTAAAAAGGCGGGCTAGAAAAAGGCTAGAAAAATAAAGATAACTACTTAACGTTATGATCCTACAATAATATGAGAGTTGTAAAGTAGCGTTGATACACCATAAGAAAGTCCATCTAATATTAATGCTGGATAAACTCCTAAAATAACAGTAGGTACTGTTAATAACATTAAGATAGTAAATTCTCTTTTAGTTAGATCTGGCATTACTACAGTGAACATTCTTGAGTAAGCTCCACCAAAGGCTATTCTTTGGAACATATAAATAGTATAGGCTGCAGAAAAGATTATAGAGCTACTAGCAAATAGACCATATAATGATGATCTTTCAAATACCCCATATAATGATAAAAATTCACCTATAAAGTTTAAAGTTAAAGGAGCTCCACAATTAGCAAGAGATAATATAAAGAATAGTATAGCAAAAAGTGGCATTACTTGAGTAACTCCTCTATAGAATGATATTACTCTTGTATGAGATCTGTCATAAAGAACTCCTCCTGCACAAATGAATAGACCAGGTGAAACAAACCCGTGAGCTATTCCTAAAGTAATTGCACCTTCAATACCTTGTATACTATTACTGAACACCCCTAGCAGATAAACTGCAGCATGAGAAACAGAACTATAGGCTATAAGCTCTTTAATATCTATTGTTCTCAATGTACTAAGGCTAGCGTATACTATAGTGATAACACCAATTAAGAAAATTATATAAGTATATTCCATATAAGCTTTAGGCAGTATAGGTAATATTAATCTCAGTATTCCATATAAACTTAACTTAAGAACGATAGCAGCTAAAATAATACTACCCCCTAAAGGTGATTCAACGTGAGCTTTTAAAAGTCATGTATTTAAGAATATAGTAGGCGTTTTTACGGCAAAAGCAATAAAAATACCATAGAATAAGAAAAGTTGTGTTATATAAATGAAATTACCTTTAAAAAGAGTATCAAAATCTGTAGTACTCATAATAGAAGACATTGCCAATATAGATAATAATAAAAATAAAGAACCCAGTAATGTATATAAAAACAGGTAAAAACTCGCTTTAACTCTATTATCTGAACCAAATATACCTATTAATATGAAAAGAGGAGGTAATATACTTTCAAAAAAGATGTAGAAAAGTAAAATATCTAATACTAAGAAAACCGCTAATAATAAACTTTCTAACAGTAAAATTATAATAACATAAGATTCTACATCTCTAGATATAGATTTTCAATTAGATAATAGCGAAATAGGAATAATTATTGTTGTTAATAAAACAAAATAAATAGATAAACCATCTAACCCTAGATAAAAATCAAAATAGCTTATTTCATGATACTCTTGTACAAATTGAAATTGGTTTGTACTAAAATCGAATAAAATAAATATAACTAATGAGATAAAGAAATTTAAGATAGATGTGGATAGAGCTATAACTTTTATGTTTGTTAAAGAGCTTCCATTTTCTCTATTTACTAAAATGGCAACTACACCTAATATTGGAGTTAAAAGTAAAGATGTTAATAACATTTATAAAACAATAGAAATAAATACTTGAAATTCGTATAAATAATAATGTATCATTTATACTTTACACAAACACCATATGTATAGTATGGTAATAAATCGCATCTTAGACCTATAAGTAACGTATATTTAACCTATTAGTATTCCTCTAAAAAAAAAAATTCTTTTTCGGAAAACTATTCTTTTTTTTTCTTTAGGTCTTCTATGATTTACTATAAAGCTATCCTTTTTTTTTTGTTAAAGTTATAACAAAAAATAATTAAGACCAGGGAAACGGTAAAAATAAAGATAATACAGATTAAAAAAGAGAAAATGGAAGGGGGGGGGGGCCACTTTTCTAATAAAAGTATCATTTTTTTTTAACCATTTTTAACTATTAATTTCTATATACATTTATTTTAGTGTAAAAGGCTAAAATAAAAAACTTTTTTACTAAAAACTAATGTAATTCTAGTGCATCTTTAATATATGAACAAGATAAAACTACAAAAACTTGTGATTGAATAAAGGCAATACCTAGTTCTAATCCAGAGAATGCTATTATAAATGCTAATGGTAATAATCCTAAGATAAAGAAAATTATACCAGAGCTCATAATATTATAAGTAAATCCACTTAAAATATTTAAAAGCATATGACCAGATAATATATTAGCTGCTAATCTAAGTCCTAGAGACACATTTCTCGCTAAATATGAAATAAATTCGATTAAAACTAACAGTGGTAATAACCCTAAAGGACAACCTGCTGGAACAAATAAAGAAAAGAATTTTAATCCATGTTCTTTGAACCCTAAAACAGTCGCACCTAGCACTACAGTGAAACTAAGTGAGAATGTTAATATGAAATGAGATGTTGATGCAAAACTATAAGGTATCATACCTATAAGATTGTTAATTAAAATAAAGATAAACAAGGCATACATAAATGGGAAGTAAGCTTGCCCACTTTTATTGTTAATTTGGTTTACAACGATACTGTGGATAGTGGCATACAATGTTTCTTGGCTTAATGATCAGCTATTTGGAATAATTTTTGCATGGTTAGTAGCTAAAACACTAAAGTAAAAAGCTATAAACGCAGCAATTGTCATATATAACCCTATATTTGTAATAGATAGGTTCATATTTGCCAACAGTGGTGTATCGATACTGAATAGGTTTCTTATTTCGAATTGATCTAACGGACTTGTTATTGATAGGTAGTGGTTAAACATTTATAAAATTAATTTTTTACTACAAGAATGATGATTGGTGAAATAAAAGCAATAAGACTACGTGTACTTTTATTTTTATAGAATTTACTAGTCATTACTATGGAGTAATGAATTAAATAAAAAAGACAAGTTTCTTTCTCTAGTATAAACATAGTGAAATCCATAATATAACCTAGTGAAATCGTTATTATTGAAGGGGAACATTATTTAATAAATGTAATGTTATATAAATTACTTGGATACAAGTAAGCCGGATCCTGTGTGTAATATTTAACTAAAATAAAGATTAATTAAGGCTTTTTATTTCATAATTATAATAAAACACTAAAGTTTTTATTGTTAAAATTTCTGTGCATTACCCAAGCTTGTGCCTCACTAAAAAAAGCTATCTGTTAATCACCGGACTTTCCTATCATTATCTTAACAATACTAATAATAGCTGTAAAATTTACATTTGTATCACAAGTTTAATAACATTAGAAAATATAAAGAATGTCGCTAACATTGAAGCAATACCACTGACATTGGAGCCATACCGCTAACATTGGAGCCATACCGCTAACATTGGAGCCATACCGCTAACATTGGAGCAATACCCATATTTTAATCCGTAGTTTACTAAGCTGTAAATCGTTAATTAACTTAAAAGTATATAAAGATCGTTACTATAGCCAAGAGATATCTTTAAATTCCCACTATTAATGAATGAAATTAATGTTCTACTCATTGAACTATTGTATTTTTTTTAATCTTTTTAAATCTGTTTTTAAACGGTTTTTACTATGTTTTTTTTAATGTTTTTTACTCTGTTTTTAAATGTTTTTTTTTACTCTTTAAATGTTTTTTTACTTTGGTTTTAAATGTTTTTTACTCTGTTTTTAAATATTTTTGTTTTTTAAATCTGTTTTTTTTGCCATGAGCCAGAGGAGAAAGTCGAATTCTCATTATTAATGCATGAAATTAATGTTCTAACCATTGAACTACTCGGGCTTTATTTTTATATAATTTTTTACTATTAAACCTATATTACCGTATCATTTACTGATAAAATAGTTATAGCTTCTATCTGATTATAAGAGTAATAAAGTCTATATTAGAAATAAGTAAAACTATAGTAAGCTATACAATAGTTAGCACATAAATATCGATCCTCTTTAAATTCCTGTACTGGGAGGATACCCTGGATCGAACAGGGAACTTACTGTTCCACATACAGTTGTTCTGCCAATTGAACTACATCCACCTTTTCTATGTAGGGGTGATTCGAACACCCATAAGTAAATACCAAAAATTTATGACTTACCATTAGTCTACTACATATTAATAAAGATAAAAAGAGTTAACGAGTAACATTAGTTAACGAGTAAACATAGTTAACTAGTAAGCATAGTTAACTAGTAAACCTATCTAGTTAATAAATATAGTTAACTCGCAACATTAGTTAAGTCGCAAAAAACTAAGTTGCAAACCTCTCTTATTAATAAAATTAGTTAAGTCGCAAAATTAGTTAACTAGTAAAAATAACTAAATCGTAAATATATTTTTAACGAATGTAGTATACTATTATGATTTTTATGGGTAATAAGACTCGAACTTATATGAATTATTTCACCCCGTCCTAAGCGGGACCTGTCTACCAATTTCAGCATACCCATTTTTTTTATTCTATGTATAAAGTGAAAAACAAAAAAAAACGATATATAACTTCCTTAAAATGCCAAAAATTGCCCAAGATAAGATTTGAACTTATAACCTAAACACCTTCAAAGTTTCGCTCTACCAATTGAGCTACCTGGGCTTATTTTCTCCTTACCTTTATTTATATCCAATATATCTAGTTCATTTCATTTAAACAGCACTACTCTTTTTATAGTAGTGAACGAGCCATTGTTCACTATGTAAACTAGCAGTTTTTGCATTAAAGCTAAAAAAGTATTTTTTTTTTTCGCTGGCTATTTAAAGGCCTAGTCACTTAAACTCTACTACCTTAAGAGCTGAAAACAGACTAGATGCAATAGACATCGTTAAACTTTTTACTATTTTTTAGCTGTACAAAAGTATGGTGAATAAATCATTTGAGATTTCAATTTAACATTGGAGATATTAGGACTCGATCCTAAAATAACGATATGCAAAATCGCAGTTTTACCAATTAAACTATATCCCCTTAAGCTAATAGAAATAGCTGTTAGACCCAAGCGGGGTTCGAACCCGCGCGTTTAACAGTGAAAATGTTACGTCTTAACCGCTTGACTATTGGGCCTTAGAATACATGTAAAGCTTATACCAGTACATTATTGCTTTTAATAATAATCTTACTAAACATATAGTAAACAAAAAAAAATACGTTAGGTTTATAGCTAAAAAGTATAACTATTAAAAAATAGGCAAAAAGTACAACTATGTAAATATAACTAAGAAAAAGAAAACTCTTTTTCATTAACTTTTAAAGAGATGTAACGAATTAAAATAGTTAATGACAAATATTTAGGGTAAACTAACTTAACTATAAAGCCTGCTGTAATAAGGATTTTACTAAAAAAACATTAATGCAGGTTTACCGTGTAAGTCTAAAGTAGTAAGGTTTTTTTATTCCACCAATGTTTTAACTAAAAATTTAAATAATTTTTGCCCCCCCATAAGGCTAGAATGATTTGAACACTCATCTGAGCTATTATGAGCAGCTCGCTTTACCTATTAAGCTATAGCCTTTTTTTTTTTTTTGATTTTTATTTTTATTTTTATTTTTTTTTTAATTTTTTTTTTTAATTTTTTTTTTTAATTTTTTTTTTTGCTTTTTATTCCATATATTTACTTATTTCTACTCGTTTAACCGG